>JANTFA010102447.1:3203-14039 GCA_026413405.1 Phytosciara flavipes | reverse complement strand
TCAGTGACGAAATGAGAAACTTTCGTTGCTTCTTTTAAGAAAACGAGTGGTGTGTAAAACTTGGCTATAATAAATCATTGTTAGTCATACGATGTGTAATGTCACACTTGAACAGCGACCTTACGTCACAATCTACTACACTTCTAACACATAAAAAAGCATTTATCACTCGACTGCATAAATTACTATTTTTTTTCGGATATTGATTTTACAAAATTCACCGCTATTAACGATATGATGACGTCCATCTGAGAGCGTTATATAATTTGTCATTTAAATTTTTCGCACATGGCGCCAATAAATTGAATTTTACATCTTCCATATCCATTTAAAATCGATTGTAAATGTTTATTTGTGTTAAAAATTACCAAGTCGGAGAAAAAAACCTTATCCAAAAATACGAGATTTATCAGCAGCTAATTCACATAAATGCGTATCTGTCTATTATTAGAAAAACTTACAATTTCATCAATTTTACGAAGCAAAAAAAAATTGTTTATCGATACGAACGTAACGCTAATCGCTAAATGTCTGAGCAGACACTTTTTTTCTGCATAATTTTCGCATTCATTAAAAAACAAACCACAAAAGGTTTGGAATCGTCGTCATAGAAGATGCGCTACGGTTCCATTTGTATTCGATTTTTGTTTAAATCTAGGGAAATGGGGGAAATAGAGCTCATTGGAATTTTAATTGTCTTTTTTCTTATTGCAAAGTAGGACGATTTTTGTTTGGCGGATGTGTGTATTCTCTCGACTCTAGAGATTTGGTAGCTTTTTTTGTTATGGTGCTGTTGCTATAAAAGTGAGATCTTCGAATTGTTTTTTTTTCTTTCTTTCTTCGGAATTATTGTTTTGAAAAGAGAAGGTTATTTATGCACCGTTTTCATATATAGCAAAGTGATCATCAACTAAGCCTACATTTTAAGACAAAAAAAAACTTTATGTAAAAGTGGACTTTGTCCCGGGTATAAGTAATGGCCGATGACGGTCAAGCCTATTCAAATACATTGGAACGATCGAAACGCTACAGCAACGTCATTCCATCAGAAATTTGCTCCAATGAAACGCCAGCCATTTATAGTTCCCACTACTGATATGATGGCAGATGATTCTGATGACATCTAACTAAAATAACTCCGTGTGTTCTGTTATCGAAAAATGATAGAACGAGATCAGAATCACCTGCTGTTTTCTTCAAAGAAGGCTTTTCACATTTAATCAACTTTTTAATCAAACAAGAGACCGTATTGTATTTGAGCCGAAGGACATTCGGATTTTGCTTTTTACAGCATCAAACGAATTGATTCTTGGGAAAAATATAAACAGAAATTTGAAGTCTACATGGTGGTCAGTGGTCGAGAACCTAAAACATGCACTTTTCTTATTCTATCGATTCTTTTCTTTTGACGGTCAGCTTGCCCGATGACATAGCGCTTGTTTCCCTACAATGTCCCAACAGAGTGCCTTACACTATCCCAACAGAGTGTTTCTAAAGGTGGAATGAGTATCTACAAATCGAACAGAAAATTATTTCATTCCATGTTGCTATACAATTACAATACATGGTAAAAAGCGTAATTTTCGAATTCCAATCGGAGGAAATTGACGCGATTTCAACCTTCAGCGACAGACCTGTCAGGTCTGACCTGGTGAGTCAGTCAGTTAGCCAGCGATGAGATTTTATATAGTGTACCAATTCTATGATATCATGCCTTTGGTAATTCTAACTTTGTTTACAGAGAAAACAGGCACATAAAAGTATACCATCAAGCATTCAGAATGCCTGCGCGAAGAATATATCGGTGATGTCGAGTAATTCAATGAGAAAAACACTTTCATACTCTGGAATAGAAAGGGTACTACGTGAACGGTCCGACATCTTAGTGCCTTTGCTGGAATTAGAAAATTTTGGTAGTTGACTACCACAATGATAGTTGACGACTCGTCAGGCGAAATGTTTGTTCTTCGAGATCTGTGCATCGACTGAAGCAGGGCTACAACTCGCTAAATTGCCTAAAATCAATGGTTCAAATCTTATACACAAATAACGGTTACAACTGAGATTGGGTTTTTATCCGCGTAAAAGGTGTCAGTCAAAATACACAACTGCATAAAATGGTTTTTTGCTGGCTAACCTTTCTTACCTCATAAAATGTAGACTCCAAGGCGGCACTGTTTCACTATATTTGTTAAAGTTTCAAAGTGTTACAGATCAATGTGAGTACATTACCTGATGATCCATTAGAGCAATATTGTTTTTGCTCGTTTCTTGCGCAGTGCTCTACATATTATAGTAAAAACAGAAATATCTTCATTTGCTAATCCATCGGCAGCAAAAAATTCATTGCAAATGGCCAAAATTGAATTAATAAAGTAGCAAAAATGTTACTCCATTAACTTTTCAATGAATTGTTTTTTTGCATTACCAAAGTTTGGTAACCAAAAATGTCGACTGGAACATAAAAATGCCCGACACAGAGTGTAGGTAATGAATGAATTGATTTAATGAATATGTTTAGGATATATACCGAAATTATTTACATAAAAAAAATTTTAAATATAAAATTCGTTCAAGGCCACTTTCGCTACGCATCGGGTTCAATTCAAAAAGTACTTTTAATACGGCGGACAAGAAAAATTGTTTTATCTACATCGTAACATCGAAACATTCACATGACTGGTATCCCTGTTTGACAAACAACTCAATAGGGTAGTGCTTTCCACTAAGCGATTGAAGATGCCACTGCAAGAGTTCGATCCTCAAATGTGGCAGAGACAAAAAACCGATTGTCAGACGTGTATGTACAACAAAGCTGATTGAATTGGTTCGAGTCTGTGGTAGTTGGTAAACAGAGGGTTGCAAAGTCGAACAACAATCCAGCGCTAACATATCACGCACACAACTACACAAAATTAAAACGATTGTCGTGTGATATTTGGGAAATTGTGTGATATGAAACTCGACACAACGTACGTTTCATACAAACAGAATAAGTTGGAATTTAGCGCCTACTTTAGGACGACGGCGTCGTTGTGTATCTGGACACGAATATCACGCACACATCCAAGGAGATTTTTTTTTCTAGTTGTTGTTTGACATTGCAAATCTAGGTATTCTTAGATCGATGTTGGTGGATAAAGCTTTCACACGGCTTGCCGGCAAAGATATTGTTGGGAGACGCTGGCATTCTACTCCTACTAGTTTCACTCCTTAGTACATAGATGGCGCTCAACATTGATGGAACTTAGGTTTGTCGCGCAGCTCTCCACTGGCATAGTAAAAACTTTTGGTAAAATGAAAGAATCTCAGAAAGTAGAACCACAATCAGTGAAACTAGTAAATAATGATCTCGCCTCTGACCCGTCAAGGGTTGTTACGGCGGACTATTATTTTATGCGCACCCGTCTGTCAAAACTGTAGACAGTTGACAAAATCTTGTTCAGTATACGTATTGAAATGGGTGCTTAGCGCACACGATGTGTCGCCGAACTCGCTACGCTCGTATCGGCACATCTACAGCACAGAACGACCCCTCATTTCGATACTCATATTGAAAATAGCTATTTTGAGGAGTCAAATTATTATTACTTGAGGCATCTCTTGAAAAATCATGACCGCATCACCTCTTCAATGTATATTAAATCGCTTCGACGATTATAATTGTTCAGTTTGGTTTACCGAATTTTTGTTGTTATGAGAACGCCGGAGATAAATAATTTATGGTAGTGATATGATGATGAAGAATTAGCAAAAACAAGAAGACAACACCAGCAAAAGTAATAATGAAAAACAGTCGTTTCCATGTTTAAAGGTATGCCGTATCGTTGGTAAAGGCATAAAATACGTAACGTACATTAAGAAGAAGAAGACGTTTTTTTTTCCTTTAATGAATCCATATAATTATACGGTCAAGCGTTTATTTATTTATTATGTGCGCGGTTGAATATTAATGGAGAAAGTAATTATTTATTTATATTTATAAAATATCTACGATTGTACATCAGACAATCACACATACAGCACACATCAGAGTCTGCTGTGATGATTGCAATGTTGTGGTTTTTCCCAATAACCAGCATGATGCCCACCAAAAGATGCGTACAAATTTGTTCGACCATTACAAACAGAGATGGTCGGTTTTATCATTATTATCAAATCTGATGATGGTTGACCTGTTCAAGCTTTTCTTTTCAATTGATTGTTCCGCAACGGCTGTGTATGTTTTTAATTTTTCATAAAAGCGTTGCCCCTATTAGGTGAGCTATTATTATGAACATCACGTTTTCAATCAACAATTATCGATCCGAAATTATTTCCTCCGATTTCTATGATGTGGGCCTATAAGATTTGGAACCGGACGCTTTTTTGTTTGTTGGTGAGGAATTTCGATGGTTTTTTTTTCATCGGAACGTTGCGACTAAAAATTGTTTCGAAAGCTTTTCGTAAATCAAAAGTGACAAAGGTTATTTTTGGCGTAACAGACTGTTCAAAATTTCTATTTTCCCTAATGCTCCATTACTGCTTTAGGTTCTTTTAGAAACGGCAGACATACCACCTTATCATCATTCAATATGCTACGTCTATTGATGACAGCATCGTTCAATGTTTGGTATAAAATCTTTTACTTCATTTGTTAAACTATAAATTTTGCTGAATAAAAGAACACTGAACTCAGAACTTTGTTTATTCTCGACATGGCTCTCGATAGCATATGATCAGTCGTTTATGAAAAGAAATAATTGCCGGCCATTTAGATTTGCCGCCCAATAGGGGAGGTTTTGTTTTCATAAAAATGTGACATCGAAAGTCACGTCACGTTGGAGTGTCTTGCTAATGATACAGAATAAGTTACAAAATTCAAACAAATTACGCCCGTAAAATCGTTTACAAAATCGATGTTGATTGATTTGAATGCATCATTGACTTCAATAAATAAGGATCGACATCTTTGCAGAGTATATTAACATCGATGATGGTCCACAATATATTAGTGCAGAGAAATGATAAGTTGGTACGCCGATGGCTGCATTGAAGGAACATGTGATTGACAGTTGGTTCCTATGGTAGAGAGTGAAGCGAATTTTGTATGAAAATTTAAGAGTGTATTTAGGGGATAGGACTCACTGTTGATTTAAAAAGTGCTTAGCTTGTCGAGTTATCAGTGGTTTGGTGGCGGCACTGTAAAAACCGTAAGTAGTCTGTGCAGCTTATTACGCAGCAATAAGCTGACCTTATGACGTGAAGAATTTGTTAGTCTCGTACGAAGTACAGAACAGAGGACTATTAGATTCAATTTGCCGTTTGCAGCAATCGAAGTGCAAGCCACACGATAACATAGCATTTGGGGATGCATGTAGATTTCGAATCAACAATAAAAACAGTTTCCATCTGTTCGTCACGTCAATAATTTGATTAAATCTGATTTCAATTATTTTCTTCGCAGAAAGGCAAATTGTGAGTTCAAGTTCAAAAATGGGCATTTTCCCACGGCCAATGTGTGAGCTAGTGCCCTTTAAGTGATTCGGAGCTTTTTTGAAGATATGTACGGAACATCATAGATACTAACAATACAGGGAAAAAACTGCATTGAAATCGGGTCACTGGATCGTAAACTAGAGGCCGTAGAGTCAGGTTAAGTTGGGCCTTAAAAAATGATTTTCTGTAACGGCGCTGCGAAAAGTGGACTCTTTCATGCCTCATTTGAGTTATGTTTCGCTTCTTGTCAATAGTGACTAAATGAATTCCCAAATATACTTTTTGTCACTCCCTTTGAACCGTTAGTCGTAAATAATAATCCAGCCCCGACTAAACCTCAAACCCCCGACACCAAAGCCCAAAATTTATTGAGCAACACTTCTAACCATTGCAAGGCTATACACTAAGGAGGTCTTGCCATCCGCCATTTTTTCAGGCAACCTTATCACAACCTTCTTATACAAAAAAAATCACCACAGCCTACTTTGTATGACATAGTGAAATTTTTGTATGGAAAGTGGTGTGTCAGTCGATTACCTGTTTGGCAAGACCTTCTAGGAACCTCCAAGACTCCTCCATTCGGCTAGATAAATAATCAATTTTTGAAGTGTACAAAAATTCAGTCTATGTGATCGTTTATAGAATTTTTCGTTCATAGAGTGGTTATGGCGAGGGTTATGGCATATGTTCTGCATATCGAAAATGCGCTTTTCGCAGCTGGTTGCAGGAAACGTTGTATGTAATAATAGCCTCCATACAAATAACACACACCCCGTAGAATGTGTGTTGTTTGTGTGGAGGTTATTTAGTTGTATGCAACACTTTGAGAACTTGAGTGCTTTTGTCACAGCACCATTTCTCAACTTGTTGCATAAATTACTATTTTGCATCCAATTTTCATAATTTTCTTTTATTTGAAAGTCAAATGGGGTCAGAATTGCACCTCGGTTAAAAAATGGATTCGGGGCCTTTTTTGTACTGGGTATGCTGTCACTCTAGGGTTGTAGGGATTGTGCGGGGCTTCTTCGCAGCGTCTGCCTATATCTTCTCTGGTTTTTTCCATACAACTTACCACCAATACCTAATATGGATCAATTTGAAGGATTAACGGCAATAAACAAATTGAGAAACAGTAATTTAATTACAACGAAACATTTAGAACCTTTATTAATTGTCGCAACTTTCAAAAGGATGTATTAGATTAGTGCTCATTGTTGAATTTCTTTTCTTTGAAAACCGCTGTCGCCAGCGAGAATCCCATATCGAAACAACGTTCTTCATTACAACAACGACGCAAATAATGCACAAAATCACGAGAACAAGTACCAACAAATTGCGATTCGTAGAACCATGAACATCAATGTACTCGATCGCTCTAGTCGCTGGAGGATCAATCCCTTCAGTCTCTGCATCATAATCTACCGTTGTCGATTCCATTCCTAACATTTGTGTAACAAATCCAGAAACATAGTGGTCCGCAGTGCCTTCATTACACGCAATTTTTTCAATGTGACTACTATCCAATAGTGAATCAGTCACAAAAGTAACGTCCGTCGTCAAATTCAACATGTATTCACTCAAATATGCGCAAGTGAAATTATTTTCCGTAATGCCGATCCGGGTAATATGTGGAAATTTTTCGGTAGACAATCCATTCACTTCGGTCAAGTTGTTTCCATCTACGAAGATAGTCTTGATGTTTCGCAGATCCAGCCAAAACGCTTCGAATTTGATTGTTTTCAACTGATTAAATGAAATGTCCAAAAGTTTGAGTTTCTTTTGATGGTGGAACGTTCCGTATTGGATGTTTGAAAGACTGGTGTTGCGTAGCACTAATTTATCGAGATTTTGCATTTTCATGAATGTGCTAACATTCAGTTTCCCCACGAAATTGTCCGCTACGTCCAAGAACTTCAGTGTCGTACCGAATCGATTGAGAATATCCGGAATGTTGCCGATTTCATTTTGTGACACATTAAACGTTTCCAATGAGAGTAGATCTGATTCGACGGTTATCCACTTCAATTCATTCGAAAATGCTCGGAAATGCGTAGAATTGCCATCCAGGGTGATACTATTTGTTAGCCGATTGTTCCCGATGTTCAAACTGTTGCCTTCAATATTCAGGCAATTTCCATCTAACGACGACAAACTGTTGCTCATCAAGTCCAAAACATTCAAATTTTCAAAATATTGGCACACAAAAGTCGTTAATTTGTTGTGAGATAATTGTAGCACGGTGAGTCTTTTATTGGATGCGAAAACACTGGCGTCGATTACTTGTATGAGATTGGAACTCAAATATAACTCGCTGAGCCCAGGCAGAGCAGCAAATGTTCGATTATCAATTGAAACGATCTTATTGTTTGCTAGATTTAAGACATCTAATTTGCTCGGATGATCCACAGGCGAAGATGCGAATGCCATCGGATCGATGCGGCTGATTTCATTAAATGACAAATCCACATTGGTTAGTCGGGGTGCCTTACCAAAGACCGTGGCAGGAATCTCGGTTAATTTATTGTGCGATGCGATGAATGCCAATAATTTTTCAGCTTTAGTAAAGTCCTCTGATCGCAGTTCCTCGAGGCCCACATTCGATAACCACAGTTTTTGTATAGCATCATACGATTTGAAGAAGTTGAGCTCAAAGCGAGGGAATTGGCAGCCACCCATAAATGCAGTTGTACGAATTGAATTTTTTTTGATTTTCCATTGTGGTTCGCGGCAATACAAATATTTATCGCAACAAAAGTAGGAGCCTTTGTGTTTATTCTCTTGGTCTACCGACCCACGACAATAAAACTTTAGATTTTCCTTTTTACTAATATCGCATTCCACAACCTGATCATTTTGATCTGCCATCGCATGGGCATGCAAATATAATATTACGATAATGTAATGAAGCCACCGAATGTACACCATTTTCACGAGCTACTAAAACCAACTGAATCCAAACTCAACTCACCAATCTTTTAGCAGCCAGCACATTATTTCTTAGAATAGTCTTTTGCGCGATAAATCGAGGGGTTTCGTAGTTGAGTTAGAGACGGGGTATGAATATTGAATAGCTTATAGGCACCGGGAGGAAGTTGCTGCTGTTAGCATTTCGTTGAAGGAAAATTCACTTTCTGTCCGTTTTTCAATGAACGAGCATTTGTAAAAGGCAAATACATTTCAATTTATGTCCATTTCAACAATCGACGATCAAGTTGCCCCTGTTAAGAGGCATGACCACTGAGCTGAAATTATGGCATACATCGTGGCGTTTCGTATTTTTTTTCTAACACATTTTTACGAAAAGTAGCGGTTCTACATTTTTGAAAAAGGTCTTTACTAAAAAGATGTAGGCGTAAATAAAATACGAAACGCCATGATGTAGGCTTAATTTCAGCTCAGTGGTCATGCCTCTTAACATTTGTACAAGAAATACAAAATTTCCCACTTTATAAATAGTTACTTTAGACTATTGGCACCAGGTTCCAATTGTTAGTTTAGACTGTGGCCATCGGGGTGTCAATAGTCACTTCGTAAAGAAAACCCAAGTAAACAACAAAACTGAAAATGTGGTAAATTCCAAAATTCCTTGCGAGTTGATTAAAATGGAATTGTGTGAGAGTATTTAGCCCTCACGCTGAATGCCAGTGTCAACAGGTTCCATTAATTACATGTAATTTCCTCGATGAGCAACCATCAAAGTCTTATCACACAGGATGTTGAGTTTAAATATTTTTTAAAAACATTTATCAACTTACAGTAAATCCCGGTTTCTCGGTCGTATTTAATCTGTGTAATTTCTTTTTATAATAAAATGTTTCGGGAAAATCCATTTTTATGTGCGTCTTGTAATTTAGATTATTTTCTCACGACAAAACACAATAATGAGATTGCGTTGTTCTGTTGATGTTTCGTCGAATGGCATTTCTAGTGATAAAGAGTACAGTCCTTTTTCTCGTGGTATGGAGAAACAAGAGGTGTCACTCTGAAAAGGGAACTAATTATTTGGGCATTAAAATAATTAATTTTGGCAGTATTTTTAATCTTTCAGCAGTAAATTTGATTCGGCGAGGCCTGGATCACATGAACGTAGGGCCGCCTGCAGGACGTAAAATTAAATTTGCTGCCACCAAAAATTATTATTTTTACTGCAAAATAAATTAAATTTACTGCCCGAAAAAAAAGATGCCCTTTGAAAATGGTATGGCCAATCGACGTTTGAGTTTCGTGGAGAAAACGGTAAATCTCACCATGCACATAATGGAAAACAAACATTCACGTATGATAGAAATAGGAAATATCTTCTGCTCTAGATAAACGGATAACTATTTATCTGACGATTTGACCTAAGGTTCTAATTATTACTAACGCAGAACAATGTAGCCAAGGTTATGTGAGGAATTCGAGTGATTGCTTGCTCAACCAAAGTTGTAATATACTGTGATGTCGGCTCCGTATACCATGCCAATCCTTTGTCTAGATGCAGATTTTTTTTTATTGTGGTCGTCTTTCTCGGCTTCTGGTGAATCAATTCTTTTTCGAAAGCCTATAATTCTTTCAGAAACATTACTGAAACCAATGAAAGTATAAACCGGTTTTAACGTTCATTGAGTGAAACTGTGTAAATTGTTGTCTAGTAATAACTTGTCGATAGAGTTCCAAACGTTTCAGAGCAATTTTAGGTCCATTTTAAGTCAATTCGGATATACGAAAGAACTGTGGTGAGCTCAATTTCAGAGACCTACCTTATGGACTTTCGAAACAGTGGGTTCACCCCACAATGACACCTCACAATAAGAAATGCTGCAGCCTGTGCAGTGGAATATCATTGGAAAGGTAATAGGATAGCGCATCCTGAGGACATCCAGAACATATAGCTTTCATTCACCGCACAAATCATTTTTGGTAAATTTACACTAAAGTCGTTCTCGTCCGGTGCGGTGCAACTTTCCCATGTCATTCCCATATTTTCCTATGTCATGAAACTACAGGGGGTAGACTTTCTTGCCATGTATACCATGGTACGGCGGCAGTTGGTCACTGCAGCCGGCCAGGAACTTCCAAAAATTATGTTTTTTCCACCTAAAATGGCCAATACCTCCGTCAGGCCGACGTGGAGTATATATTCCACTATCATTTACTCGAGCTATTAGTCGAAAACGTTTTGACACCCTTACTGCAGACCTTTACTTAACGTTTAACGCCCGACCACAAGGTGAATTTGTTCCAAACGTAGTGCTACGTTTTACTCGCAAATGTCCAACGAAAAGAACGAGCCATAACTCGGCCCGATCCTTCACACCATGTCCCAAAGTCGTTCGAAGATTTCGCGAGATCACTCTTAACATTTCAATTTAGTTA
>JANTFA010102336.1:0-14041 GCA_026413405.1 Phytosciara flavipes | reverse complement strand
CAGAAAAAAGGTACGCAGAAAAAAGGTACGCAGAAAAAAGGTACGCAGTTTGAACGCCAAAAACTTCTTTGTTATTTGAATTTTCCATGTGGAGAAGTAACCTAGCTACCGATCTAACGAACAACAAATTACGAATTTTCCCCAACAAAGTTTGTCGTTTTTACTCTAATGCTATGGGCCGATGAATTAATGCTGGCACGAATCGTTTTCCACCTTTTCTCATTTTCTACCGGTTCGACCGATACTGAGGAGGTCTGGCCAATCAAATAATCAACTGACACCTCTTTTAATGCTAAATTTCACCACGTCATACAAACGTATCTTGCCGGTTTCGTCTTCGTATTTGAAATCCAGTTTATATTTTGCACTTTTTATGATACGCCGAACAAAACTACAGTGACTTGTTACATTACCATAGGCAAAGAATAAGATCCGTCGTCGATTGAATCTCGTACGGGTCGAACTGGCAGAAATTCTAAATCACACGGGCCGCCGATCGTTATCATTGAAATGAATAAAACGAGAATATTGTTTTTGACATCAATCTAGCTTTTTTTCCATTAATCAGACATTTTATTTTGAGAATAGACCAAATAACAGGCAAATGCACATTAATAATTCAGTCTTTGATACAGCACACAGCAAGAAAGCAAAACAGTAAAATAAATCAAACGAAATGTATAAGCATTAGCATAAGAACGACCAGTGTACTATGCAGAGTCAGTTTATCCGATGGGCTAAGTGGGCGTTCCTCGGGACGCTGTAAACTAAGTGATGCCAAGAAGAAAATTGAGCTAAAGATCAAAAGACGTTTAATTTTCTCTCAGATCGAAACAGTAGCTTCAGTGAAACGAAACCAATTTTGATGGGACTCTTTTTCCTCGATTTGTATTGACAAATGTCAGTTAACTTTCGAAGATGAGCGAAATCGGTCGAGCCGATCCAGAGAAATGGTCAAATTAATTAGCTATTTTCGAGGTTTGGCTCAAGGCTATAATACTCGATCGCCATTTTATTAGGTACGCGAGAACACACCACCTTTCATGTTTTTACGTACAAAAAAATTCATCACAGCGACGATAGTCAACACAGTAGGTGAATTTTTGTATGAAATCCGCCATACCATCGTCAACTGTGGGGTGTGAGCCACGTGCCTATATCGAAGTGGCCTCCACAACAGTAAATATATAGCCTTGGTTTAGTTGACGTTTCTCGCATATCACCGGGGGTATTGCTCGTACGAAGGTACGATGGTGCAAATAAAATAGTGACTACACCAGACACATTTCAAAATTAGTTAAATACACTCTTAAAAGGGCGGGGGAGGTAAAAGCCTTCAAACGGCTCTGCAACTACGATCTATTTCATCTACGGTACCAAGATTTGCATATCACACGAAATCTTAAAATCTTCAGAAAAATACTTTTTATCAAATATTGTCAAAATATCCGAGTCTTTTGTACACGTGACGGGACCATTTCTATATTGTACCGTTACAATAGAAAGGCAAAAAACTTTACAAAATTTCATGAAGTTTGAAGCCATTTTCTCATCAAGTTAAGGAACGAACCAAATTTTATTCACAGTTTTACAAATTAATAGAATGCGAATTCACGCATGCGATAGTATTTTTCGCAACAGCTTGCGAAAGTGGCACATTTTGTCACGCGATGTGGTTATCAAACTAGGTCCGCTCATTTGTTAACATCACATCTAGTGACAAAAAGTACCACTTTTCGCAACTAGTTGCATGAATTACGCGCAGTACGTAAAATTATTTTTAGTTTCGTTTGGACCCTAATTTTTGACATTTCACCTATTTTGGCATTGTCCGTAGTACAATGTGTTAGAGTAAATATCCGTAAAGTTGAATATTTTTTGTGCGAGTAAAATATCGCTGGATCATTTCTCGACCGGCCGCACACATTTTTGTTGGAATATGAAAGTAAAACACTTCTCCTTTAGGAAACTGAAAAGACCGGTAATATTGCTGATGTACAAACGCTTACAAACTAAATGTTTTAATCCAGTAAAAATTGTGGAATTTCCATTTCGAGGAATATTTCGAATTATATTTACTTTTCAAATAAACCCATAACCCCTAATCGTTTGAAATTGAGATATATGAAAAAAATTTTGTATGAAAGACCTCGTTGAGTATCCTAATTTCGCACGATTCAGTCATTTGAAATGTCTAATTCAAACTTTTTACCCACTAGGGAGTTCACTATAATCTGGAAAAGTATCACATGCATCCAACCCTAGGGATGAAAAGTAAAACGTTAAAAGTATGAATAGTAAAAATCGTAAACCTGAGTGACATTTTTTCTAGCCAACACATTCATTAAATCCATTTTTTACGGTGGTTGAATCCATGATGCCACATTTTTGGTCATACGAAGAAAAGTGTAGATCTGGTTGCCTTGCTGCTACTACCATGGCTTCGCGGTAAAAAATGGATTTGATGAATGTCTTGGCCAGAAAAATGTCACTGAGTGACTCAGTTTACGATTCTTTATGCAATCGAGTGATAAACGCTTTTTTTGGCACAAGATGTGTAGATTGCCTCTCGAGGCTGTATCGCCAGCCCGAAAAATCATATGTATCACTGTACAATGTTTTTCTTCCCGTCACTGAGTTGAGAGAAGTCATTTAGTGTCATCAACCACTGAAAAATGTGGAAAATCAATGTAAACTCCCATCATAGACTCATCGAGAAACTTCTACATGAAGAACGAATTTCCATTCAAATCAATTTGTTATCTCTTGAACATGTATAAAGTAGATCCGACAATACTCAAATTAAGAATTCATAGGGATTCATTCAATTAGTAAAACCTGTATGTTAATCTATCTGTTCAGTCAATATTATACAGGTTTTGCTAACGGAATGAGGACGTAGAACATTGAACTTTGTGTCGTAGTCTTTGATGCTGGTGCAAAGAGATTGCTAACAGAGCGACTAATCGATGTGATCTCAAAATGTTGTCGAGCAAAATCACCGATAAGGTTCCATGAAGGTTGCTCTAAGAAATGCCGTGATTTTATGCCGTTGACATTGGTTCACATTTGAATTCGTTCCACCATTCTAGCCAACCTCCTGGATTGTTACAAACCGATAACAAGCGAGTGGACTTAACACTAGTCCCGTGGGCTAACTGTAAATGCATAACGTGGGACGTAATCTGCTCTGACACTTTCGCACCTTCTTATCTTCATCAGTCATCGAATGAATGTGGAATCATCACTTACCACTCACCAGTTTCATTGTTATTGTTAGATACTTACATTGGTTATATCAGCGACGTTATTGTACGAAGAAGCATTTTATTTATTGGGCCTTGAAGCCTAAGAAACAAAAACAAAAAAGCCAATGATAGCCCTTGAAATTTTTTGTTTGCAAGGCTCAACCATCAGAAAGATAATTGAGTAGATATGATTGGTCGCGTCGTTCCAAGGCTATATACTAAATGAATCGTCGCTTATGAGAAACTTCCTTCTTTTTCTATCTAAAGTGTAATTGATTTTTCGTCAGTTATGACAAGATTCGTATTTAGTATGCAAGTTAAAGTAATGTTAGATTTTTAGATTTCATCAGTTAGGGCTGATCATTTCTGATCGATGTACACACGTCTCCTAAAAACAGTTCACCTGGACAGTTGCACATCTGGAATATGACCCGGGCTCACACCTTCCGTTCATATACAATCAAATGCTGTCTTATCAAACTGTCCAGCACTGCTTACGATCGGCAGTAGCCTTGGCATTGAGAGAATATAAAAAATCGAGCCACAGAGCCTCCAATTCGGCGGTGCGCAACCATCACGCCACACTGCAGTAAGTAACGTTACTTTTGCGTCTAATTTCTTGCTTTTACGTTCCTACACTCGGTCCTCGGCTGTAAAACATTTTATGCTCAAATACAAGATGTCTATCAGCAACCTAGCCTAACTTAACTTTAAACATGAAAAACCCTTGACTTTTCGTTAAGTAACACGACTGCCGGAACCCCTTGCCCCCTGTCACACTTTGTCACAAAATAGCGGACCCCTCCAGTGAAGAAAGAAATGCATATTTGTGCGCCACCCAACTCTGTTTTGGGTGATGGTATCGCTATGTGATGACATCATTTTTAACTGTTGGTAACCAAAAGATTGGTATTTTTCTTGATCGCGGTTTAAAAAGTTGGAGATTTTGTTTTCCTCAATTTGTCGTTCATTTTTAACGATGGTGGTGGGAAAAATTTGAAAATGGTTTGTAGAAAAGATTGATGAGACCATTCTTGCTCGAAGCGAGTGAGGCTCTGAGGTGAGGCTTGGCCGAGGTTCAAACTTTTGATATGTTGTAGAAATTGGTCTGAAACGTTGACTTTTCACATCGGCACAACAACCGAGTTACCAGCGCTCCGAACGAGTGATTTTTGACCTACTCTAGCGTACACCGATTGGTTTTCTGAGCAGTTAGCAGAACTACTACTGAAGTTAGAGTTTTAAACGTTTCCAGGCTTCAGAGTCTTCGCATAACTAATTTATTGTTCGTCATGTCGCTGATAGTTTTTGTTGGTGTCCAAAGACATATTGGAATTCGAATTTCAGGACACTCGATGCCGCATAGAAAAATATACATTTTCGTTGTTTCAGCAATTTCAACATCACTCTACAGTTTGTTCCAATCAATCAATTTAATAAAAACTCAAATCTTACAATCAAAATTCAAATTTTATGGGTCAAATTTGCTGAATTGTAACGAACTCATTCGTTGAGTAACTGTTGCATTATCTTTTCTTTTTGTTTGTAATTACACTTTGGTATGCATGCACTTAGCACTTTCATGCATATAACACAGTCACACATCATTTTTGCACAGTATCGAACATTCCTCTACGACGACGGCCATATATAACACATTATTCCCCCAGCAAACACAGTCAGGCCTTCAATTTGCGAAACGTCTGTAACGTAGATATTATCCGCATTGACTAAATCAAGAAACGCATAAAGTGGTTCTGTTGCACCACATAAACCCTTTACAGGACTGCAATAATACGCAATCCCCTCTAGCACATATCCAAACCCGACGGCAGCGGTTACATCATTCAGAGATGTAGTGTAATAATGATCGGTGAAGTCTGCACTATACAACCGATAAACAGGAATGAGTGACGTGCCTCCACAAGTACAATCCTGTGCAGAAGCTACCTTTCCAGGTGAAGCTAACGCCGAGTAACCAAGATTAGCCTGTGCATTGGCCGCTTCAGCTGCTGAAGTTGTGTAGAAATGATCTCCTATTGTAGGATTGTATACCTGTTGTAATGTCGCTGTAATTAAAGTCGAAAAGCCGGGGGTTAGTCAGACTATGGATGATTCATTTAATAATTCACTAATTTACTTAACAACGCATTTGGGACACCACAGGGCGTAGTTGTAGTTGTGGTTGTGGTGGTAGTCGACGTAGTTGTAGTGGTCGTAGTAGTAGTGGTACTTGTGGTAGTGCTGACGACGCCACATAATTGGTCATAGTATTGAACTAGTTTCGACCGCTTTTCCAACTCCTGAGCTGTACATTTTTTCTTAAGTTGAAGACTTACTAATCCACTTTGTTGACGGGTCAATGTTATGAAATGAATTCCAACGATTAACAGCACCAGACTTAATTTCATTTTGACAGCAATAACGTCTTCGTGGATACTAATCTTAAACTCTACTGAACTGCTCCTATTTATACCAATTTGTATCTATGAAATAAAATAATGCAAAAAAAAATTTTTGAATAGGGTATAACCACCGGCTATGAACGCAGGTACTCGGATACGATTCATGATGACATTGCCTTATTCGACAGATCAGTTTCGGGTGACTGACGCTTCTGCGATAGTTTCCTATATCAACAATTTATTCACCATATTTTTGTTCCAAATCATGCAGGTTCGACCTAACCCTATTGTTCTTAGCAAATGAATCAGAGCTAAAATTAATATAATTTCAAGCGCAGATGGGATTTTTTCAAATTCTTTTTAAAAAATTTACGAAGGAAAGTTCAGTCGTAAATGACTGGTGGCGCTGCTATTTCACTTTTCATGAAATTAAATTTTTTTAGGTATTTTGAAGACCTTGAGAACCCTGAGCTCTGGCCCCCTCCACTGCGACCAGATTATTAATGAAAATATTTTGATTCAGTGGCCTAGACTGCTTGCAACGGAAACTGCTATGTTCACCCTATGCAAAATCAAAAATTTTCAAATTAATTTCCATAATTTTTCGATAAATAGGATTCGCATTCAATCGAATTTTTTTTTGAAAGAGTTCGATGACCTCTTCTTAATTGCTGATTCAACATAAAAGACCCGCAGGAACTGTAAACCGTAGGATGATGAGAACAACATTTTCCAACCAAAAAACGTACTGATCGTAATAATGTCTGTCATGTGCACCGAATGGAATTCAGCATATTTTTTGGGTATGATTTGAAGAGACAGGTCCTGTGCGAACTGTCGGCCTAGCGACGACGTTGGAGGCAGCGATTGTTAATTTACAACTGAGCTTAGAGCACTTCAAAGACATCAGACGTCGGTTCTCAAAAGAAGATGACGTCATTGTTCACTGTTATCCTTGTCCTAGAACTTCAATTCTGATTTATTCAAGCTGATTAAGATTTCTGGCATCTCCGGGTAACCACAAAAGCTTTCCCCACCGTCACTACCAACATCACCCGTTTTGCTGGTGAAAAGTCCCGTCAAGATTTGTTTCGTTTTCCCTAAGTTATCCTCTTGACGGACATTTTTTCATTGCTGATTTGGTATCTAGAGGTGACCACAGAAAGTTTTCCCTTTCTGATGCATGCGAATTCGACGTGGTACAAACGTAAGAGTGAAGGCATTGTTCCCTTGTACTTCGTACGGGTCTGAAACCTGTACATTATGCATATCCACTTAATAGTATGGTTAAGAACCATTTCCCGAAGGTAGGTTATCTTCCGATAATGGTTTTGAACTATCTGTTGGGTCACATACAGGTTTTACTAGCGAAATAACGACGTAGAACGTTGAACTTTGTCTCGTAGTTTTTGATTGATGGTGATTACAAATCTACTAACAAAGCGACTAATCGATAATATGGCTGCGGATCAATTTGAAAAACACTGAGGAAAAAGGAACCTGCTTCAATTGGATTCTTTGCCTAGCCAGCGAAGCAGTTGGTCATGGACCAGCAAAAAATCTTTCAGTTTCTGGAATTCCCATGCTCGCACGAAGCTACAATCTCGTATAAAAACATCTTTACACAACGCAGTGTTTCCCTAGAGAGATAAATCGGACGTCTGCCATTTTTTTCTTGGTTTTTTAGTTGCTTTGTTGAGTACCTAAATAACCTTACGTTTCTACGGGATCATTTGGTTATCCACTCAGGATAAGCTAGGGTAGCAGGCTGGGAACTGGGACAATAACTTTTGGCTGCGTCTCAAAGCCTAAAAACCGTGTTTTTCATTTTCGCTGAATATCATGAGAACAAGAAAAGATACAAAATTAGTTTCTTCGGAAAAAATTTAAAGTTTTTTGAACAATATTGCCCAATACAAGAAGTTTGTGTAAAATATGTGTTGATGTGCCAGGGACCCTGGCCCAGGGTGTGAAAAATCATCAAAGTCGATATTTTTGATTTATTGAGGAAAATACTGAACTTCGAGCCTTTTTCCTCAATTTTCGAGTGTGAAGCTAATCTGTAAAATGAAAATACTTAAACTCTAATAAGGAACGCCAAAATCAATTTTTTGAAGACCTTGAGAACCCCATCAACCATTGAAAATTCATATCTCAGCCAAATCTTAATATTTTTTGACGTGCGATACTGCGTTGAACTCGTATTGAACCCAAGGCGTTAAAAATATTTGTGGGCGTTCCGGGCTAAGGGAGGAAGTCAAAAAGTTGCAGTATATATGCTCCTCAGTCCCTAAAAATTTGTTTTTGAAATTTGTTTGCAGTGTGGACTTGCGTCACGGCGCTCGCTTTACGAACGTAGCGCCATGATGTCAAGGGCTATAAGTATTTCGAGTAGAATCAAACTGGTCTCGGAGTTACACGTCAAAAATTCATGAATGTAAACAAAAATTAAGAGTGAAGCTCAGATCAAAAAGTGGTCTCCTTCAACACTCAATCCTTTTTTGCTTTTGGTTTTTTGCTTACATGTGTATGGAAAAACATATAGCTAACTTTGACTAATTTAGTCCTCTATTTGAATTACCAGACTCACAGCCTCTCTGCTTGACAATGCATTGGTCAATTTTATTTTATTTCCATCAAATGCAGTTGTTTTCGACAATTTGTCTAACATTTAATAAATTACTTTGATTGTTCACATAAATATTCAGTTCACGTTTTTCCTTATAGTTTATTCGGAATGTGACTCTTTGGTCAGCCTGAATGAATAAAATGTCACTCGGAACAAAAGGGCTCTACACATCGTGGTCAAAAACGAACCTTTTTCTTCCTAGTGACATAATATTTCAGTCGCAATTACTAAACACATTCATGCACACTACACCAGTCACAAAATATTTTCGCACAGTGTCGAACATTCCTCTACGACGGCCATATGTAACAAAGTATTCCCGCATACGTCACAGTCAGGTCTGCAAGTTGCGAAACGTCTGTAACGTAGATACTATCCTCATTATCTTCATCGTTAAACGCGTACAATGGTTCTGTTGCACCACATAAACCCTTTGTTAGACTGCAATACCACGAAATTTCTTCTAAGGTATATCCAAACGCAACGGCAATGCCTACATCACTTAGAGATGACGTGTAAAAATGATTGGTTTGGCTTGCACTATACAAACGATAAATCGGAACGAGTGACGTTGCTCCACAAGTGCAATCCTGTGCAATAGCTATCTTTCCTGGTGAAGCTAGAGGCGTGTAAGCATACATATTCTCTGCCAGCGCCGCTTCAGCTGATGAATTTGTGTAGAAATGATCCTTTTGTACGTCACTGTATAGCTGCTTTAATGTCGCTGTAATTCAAGTCGAACAGTCGAGGGGTTAGTTTTACTATTGCTGATCTATTTAATAATTCAATAATTTACTTAACAAAGCATCCGGGACACCACAAGGCGTCGTTGTAGTTGTAGTTGTGGTGGTAGTCGAAGTAGTCGTAGTAGTTGTGGTGGTGATGCCACATAATTGGTCGTAGTGTTCCATTAGCCTCGCCCTCATTTCCAATTGCTGATGGCTACATTTTTTCCTAACTGAAAGATTTGCTAGTCCACTTTGTTGACGGGTCAATGTTATGAAATGAATTCCAACGATTAACAGCACAAGACTCAATTTCATTTCGACGACAATAACGTCTTCGTTGATACTAATCTTAAGCCCTGGTCACTTGCACCTATTTATACCTATTTGTACCTACGAAATAAAATAATTCAAAAGGTTTATGGATAGGGTACAACCACCGGCTACGAACACAGGTTTTCGGGTGACTATATTGTCTTCCTCGACAGACCGCCGCTATTCCTCTTCGAATCGAAGTTGTTTGTGAACTCCCGCACCTTTCACTGCAGCAAACAATGTACGATGACACGGTATGATAATGTTTCTTCGAGTGAAAATGTATTTTTGAGAATACTTTGAATCGTTGGTCTAAACTGATTACACCAGAAACCGCTTCGTTTACCCTATTCAAAATTTTCAATTCATTTCCATAATTTTTCCATGCTGCATCGCATGCAATCGACTTTTTAGACCCGTAAGACGTATACAGTGGTCTTATGCCTTCACTCTTGCGATGGTGACACGTCAAATTCTAATCGTTGAGTAAAGTGGAACTTTTTGTGGTCATCCAGAGATGCCGAATCAGCAAGCACTAATAAAAAAATTCTTTTGTCTGGCTGTGTCTCTGTCTATCAACAGAATAGCTTGAGCAAAAACCAGACCAATCTTGATGGAACTTTTCTTTTGCGATTTGTATTCACAAATGTTAATTTTAGTTTGAAGATGAGCAGAATCGGTCGACCGGATCCAGAGATATGGCCGAATTATCCCTTTTTTCGAGGTCTGGTTGGAGTTGCAATTTTCAAATTAGTCTTCGTACGGGACTTTCGAAATTGCTGTAAGCAATTTTGGCAACGGATGAGTTCAAATGAAATCAGAATGGATTAAAGATCGAGTGTTACAGAGCAGTCTTAAGATGTACCAATGTTTTTTATGTGTCGTACACTACTCGTACGGGTCTTTCTTATGTTTTTAAATAAGTTTGACGAGTAGGGTGATGAGATCGAAATTTTCTATTTTCCAACCAAGAAGATTACTGATCGTGATAATGTCAGCCATGTGCACTGAACGGATTTTAGCAAAATTTTGCGTGAACGGTTTGGGAAAACTCGTAGAATTGCGAGTAGCCCGATCTGGTCACACATCCGACGCTGCTAAAAATCCAATTTTCAATCAAAAAATTCATGAGGTTTATCGTTAGAAAGCTATTGGAATAGGCATTCAACAAAAAATAGTTTCAGCCAGCGAATGAGCGATTTCGAGAGACGGGTGGTCAAAAGCTTCAAAAATGGTCGAAATCGAGGTTTTTGAATTCGGCTGTGGTGGACTTCTTTCACAAAAATGTGGCCCCATGACTCTGCACGATCATTTTTTCGACCAACTAGTCTAATGGACCGACTACTTAATTCTGGCTATAAACACGAGCCATTTTTCACCTGTTATTGAAAAATGTGTTCGAACTTACCTCGAGGACAAGTTGTTCGACCGGTATCAGCTTCATTTTTGAAATATATGATAGTACCGAGGAGCGGATAATCGTGCATTTTGAGTGCCAAGGGATTTTCTTCACCAATTACAAAAGGATTTTCTATGTTTATTCGCCCCTCGGATAGTACTTAGAACTACCACTACCATAGTCAAGACATAAGATCCATCGTCAATTGAATATCGTACAGGTCGAACTGGTAGAAATTATACATCTCACCGGTGGAAAAGCAATAAAACAAGAATTTGGTTTTTGATATCAATAAACCTTTCTTTACTATTTTATTTTGTGTAGAGACCAAAAAATAACCGGTATATGCCCAGCAATAATTTCAGTCAAGAAAGAATTTTTATCTAAAATCAAACAAATCGCATTAGCATAAGAATGACATTTGAGCTACGCAGAGTCAACGTACACGATGGGCTGGATCGTTTATTAACAAGACAGTGGGACTCGGTCGCGTCATGTATTTAGTGCGTATCGCTGTTATCATATTCCAATGTGTACAAAATCATATACGCTTTTATTGTGTCGTCTATAAAAAACTATTTCGTGAAGGTAAATTACCTTCCGAAAATGGTTTTATCTTTAAAGTCATACAGGTTTTCCTAACGGAATCAGACCGTAGAACGTTGAACTCGAGGGGGAAACTGCTCCGGAAAGTCATGGTACATGGCTCATAAAAATTAAAAAAAAAACACAAAATCATTCGAAAAGTCAAAAAATTACAGGAAATTCCTTCACAGTCATCAAAATCTGACCTGTAAATTTCAAATATTGGCATTTCCACCGCATAACCATTACACCTACAGATGTACGGGTACAGGTACAAGAACTTATTTTTATTGGAAAGAGTTCTTTGATTTTCTAATGTACAAAAAATGACTTTGCAAATACTAACTGATTGCTTGTGCAAGTTCAAATTCAAAGAAACTATCCAATAGCATAGTTGCCTAAACTGAAACGCAGCGCATAAGCGGATTATTGAATATATGGAAATTGAAGACCCATTTCTCGCAGAAGATCAGTAGAGGGTGAGTTGCAATGCCCACACGTCACGATAACAATTTTTGGAAGAGGTGCATTGCAACTCGAACCGAAGGCGCTATGTGTAATGCCTACCCGTCAAGATAACAATTTTGGCAAGAGCTGCATGTACCGAGAACAGATACTTCGAGAAAAACAAAAATGCTCTAGAGGGATAAATAAAATTTATCGTTCTAGGCAGATAAAAACTTTTCCTGCAAAAACCACTGAAGATCATTAATAAACTTTCTTTATGAAACTCTACAACCGATAATAAGGAACGCCGAAATCAAGTTTTGCTT
Source organism: Phytosciara flavipes (assembly GCA_026413405.1). Lineage (NCBI taxonomy): Eukaryota > Metazoa > Arthropoda > Insecta > Diptera > Sciaridae > Phytosciara > Phytosciara flavipes. The sequence goes on along the minus strand of JANTFA010102336.1, from coordinate 1,962 downwards.
CGATTTTCGTGCATAAATTGGTTTACAGTCGAAAACAAGAAGGTTGCTATCATTCAGTTTTATGGAAAAAAGTAAAATTGAAAAAAAATTTGCATTTCATAAATTCCCTAAAAATGTGATTCGCGCTCGTTTCCACATGAATTCCACTGTGGAATTTCCACATAAAGTGTGAAGTTTGCAATGAATCATTATCGCTTGAATTGACGACTGTCGTCCATCAAACGTCACGTTTCTATGGAAAGTCGTAACACAGAATTGAAATTGTTCAAGATTTTCAGCCAATTTCAAGCGGTAATTTGAAAAGGTGTCTTTTCAACGGTAACGGATTTATTTGACTGAGTGTGAATTTCCGCCGTAATGAATTAGTTTGTTTGTGTTGACAAATGTCAAGCTTACAAGAATTACTCAAGTTGCCGGGTAACAAGAAACCAGGAAAAGATTTAATATAGAACTTACAGGTAAAGCTCGTTAGTTGACTTAGTAAATTTAACTTTACGAGAAAAGTCAAAAGTGCAAGTGTTCGTAAGACTTAATTTTACGCGATCTCGTCAATTTCAAACTGGTTTCACTTGATTTTACGAGGTGTTCCTACGAAATCGTGTGAACTTTGAGCTTAGCCTTATTGTTCCACAATGGCGCATCCAGTAAAAAATTGATTTTTCCAATTCCATTTATTGATTAATTGAGACCATGTTATTTATACGCATTCACATGTTCACATTCATCACCGGAATGCATTTCTCATCCAATTTATTTGTCGTATGTATTTATGAACTGAAGACGTCCATGCACACAGTATGCAATCACACTTTTTGCACTGCATTCAACATTCCGTTATGTCGGCCAAATGTAACAAAGTATTCCCTCGTACGTCGATCCTATACCTTTCGAAATGTCTGTATCGTAGATATGATCCGTATTCGCACTGTTGTAAAATCTGTACAATGGCAATGTTGCACCACATAAACCCGGCGTTGGACTGCAATACCACTCAATTCCTTGAAGGGTATAACCTGTCGCCGAGGTTGCCTCTTGAAAAGATGCCGTGTAAAAGTGATCGGAGTTAGTATTCAGACGATAAACAGGAATGAGTGACACTCCGGCACACGTACAAGCCGATGGTGAAATCGTTATCTTTCCAGGTGAAGGTAGCGCAACTGTGTAGCCAAACATGGTTCTTGCCTTGGTTGCTTCAGCTGTTGAATTTGTGTAGAAATGATCTTTGCTTGTGGGATTGTATAGCTGTAGCAATGGCACTGCAATATCAGTCGAAAAGTCAAGATATTAGCGATGCGGTTTTTCAATAATAATTCACTAGTTTACATAATGTAGTAGCTGGGACACCACAGGGCGTAGTTGTGGTTGTGGTTGTGGTGGTAGTCGAAGTAGTGGTAGTCGTGGTAGACGTTGTAGTCGTTGTAGTTGTAGTAGTGATGCCACATAATTGGTCATAGTATTCCGTTAGTTTCGCTCTCATTTCTAACTGCTGAGGATTACATTTTTTCAAAACTGTAAGACTCACTAATGCACTTTCTTGACGGGTCAATGTTATGAAATGAATTCCAACGATTAACAACACTAAATTGAGCTTCATTTCGACAGCAATAACGTCGCCGTTGATACTAATCTTAAACTCTGTTGACCTGCTCCTATTTATACGTACGAAATCAAATAATTCAAGAACTCATAGGGTAGAACCAACAGTTACTAGGACGGGTTCACGGGTACTACTAGTAATGACATCTTAATGGTAATTGCGTAGCTCTAATTTATACCGATTTGTACCTGTGAAATAAAATAATTCAAAAAACGTTATGGATGAGGTACAACCACCGGCTACTAACACCAGTTCTCGAATACGATTCGTGACGACATTAACTTATATGGTGCGAATAATTACTGTTCTTTGCAAATGAATCAGATGTGACATTAATGGAATATCAAGGCCAAATGGAGTTTTTT
>JANTFA010102225.1:0-14042 GCA_026413405.1 Phytosciara flavipes | reverse complement strand
GTTGCAGAGCGAGATCGATGTTAAAAACCAGGAGGTCGAGTATTTGAAAAACAAAGAAATGGGCCAACACCACACGAGCTCAGATAGCTGTGCTGGAGGCATAACTTCATGCAGTGATGAACAGGAGCTGCTACACTCAGAAATTCTGTCCCAAAAAGAAACAATCGACGACTATCGAAGCAGACTGGACGAACAATCAAAGCTGCAAGAAATGATGGCAGAGGGAATGAAGCAATTGGAGGATAAAATCATCCAGCAGGACAAACAAATGAAAGAAAATCAGTTGAAATTCGATAGCGATTTGAGCGATGAGCGGAAAAAATATGTCAGACTCGAAACGATGTTGGATGATATGAGAGATGCAAATTCGAAGTTTCTTGAAGAAAATGGTAAGATCCAGTCGCAGGAACAGCATTTTATGTAGAAACTGATGTGAACGAAAATCGATATTCTATTCCTCTACTGTTTGAAGTTTGGTTTTATTGGTTTAAAGGAGGAAGGCTGTGCTCGGCATTCTTCACATTCTGTCTCCGGCCTGTTCCTAATTAAACTACAAGCCCGCGATAGTGTAGATGCAGTAGGGTTGGAGAGATTCTCATATTATGCTTTTCTCTCCACTTTAAGGTTCCAACTACGAACTGATATCAAATCAATTAGTCTCAGCCAATGAGGATATCAAAGAATTGCAATTTAAAATCGGCAAGCGGGACAAACAAATCCAAGGCTTTAGACAAATAATCAATTCGAAATCGAATGAAGCAAAAGACTACGATGAATTGCTGCTCAAATACGATGATGTTCGGCACCAAGACCAACTGAAAACGAAAGAAATACTTCAGTTGAAAGAGAAACTAATGGGACGGGCCGATACCATCAACACTCAATTGTTAACCATTACCGATTTGAGAAAACAGTTAATCGATCAAACGGGTACCAGTTGGAAAGACAAATGCGCGGGTCCGTTGCACGACGAACAAATGTCCAAATTTTTAGATCACGAACGAATCATTAAGAAATTGGAAACTAACAAAATTCGTAGCAATATGCTGCGCGACCAATTGTTGGATCGAATTTCGGGGTTGGAAAAGGAGAACGAAGAAATGAAGGGACAAATTCGAAAGTTTCATGAAGATTTTACGATCAATCGATTTATGTACGACGAACAGCGTCGCAAGAAACGGCTAACTGAAATTTTAGTCAAACAATATCAGAAGTGAGGTTTAATTCGTGAAAATTTGTGCCTGTCTGTTCTGGTAAATAACTTCAAAATCGTATAAAAGAGGATGAAATTCAAAAACAAAATTTCGCTTTTTTCTTCATAAGACTTGTAGAACTGGTAGGAGTAGCTAAATCGAATGACTGAATCTTTTACTTCATTTGTTGAAAGGTATCACATGTGTGGGCTTGACAGCTGAAGTCCGCTGTCTCTTTTTCGTCGATGGCCGATAGCATATGGTCAGCCAATTCAACTGTGTTCTTCTGTGTCTTCCTACTAGGCATTGGACAAAGTTGATATAGTTACCCGTATTCAGCTATATTGAATTATGAATTGAGGGCGACACTGTAGTCAGCACTATGGAGAAAAATATTTCTTCTCATTCAGACGGCAAAGAACCACGATCAATTGATACCTTTCTATACCTTTTCCTACCTTGTATCGAAATATCGCGACTTTGTCGCATATTTCCGACGTCGTTTAGGAAAAACGTTGTTCCTAACTTATGCTAAAAGGCTTTTTTAGCGAATTCGATTCCATCCCTCGCCTCCGGCTCGTGCCGGAAACCTCTCATTCGCTAAAGCCATTTAGCATGCGTTAGGAAAATAACTATTTCAAAACAATACTCCACTAACGTAAACGGTGTTTTTCTAAATTGTTCGAAAAGTGAAGTTTGAATCATGCTCGAAAGTCATGTAAGGGGCCGAAAACTCGAGAAAAAATATCTAAAATTGCCCTCAATTTCGGCCCGAAGCATGAAAATAAATGTCCATCACAGAGAATAGTGAATTTCACTTCTTGAGATGATTTCAAATCATCATCATTGATGCACACTCGTAGATCACAACAGAAAGAAATATTTTTGTAATCACGACGTAAGATGGAATTTCCCACATATTATGACCCTAGACGAAAAATAATGAATATAAATGGGAGGTCAACACCTCGAACGATTATTTGCAGAGAACATGATAAGCGAAATTTGAATTTCATAAACAGAAACAGAACTTTGTCCAGGTTACAACTCGCTGGACTGCTTAAAATCAATCGTCCAAGTTAGCTACATAAAGTAAGTATTGCTAAATTTGGAAAGAAACGACCCAATAGAAAAACCGTTAATTGGTCGGTCAATTTAAATAAAACGCGAGGAACGAAAGTTTATTGTCTCCTCATGATTATGTGTGTGTGAAAGTGTGTAGTGAGACTGGTGAAAGTATGTTACATTAGAAGACTACCGTGTACAATATCACGGTCACATATTTTCACATGTGATCACATCTGTGAAAGAATGTGAATCCCATTTAAACATTTGATCATGGATCATGGAAACAAAATGCAAAAATGAAAATAGGTTCCACCTCTACATTTGTGCTTCGCTTCATCACTCGGTTTAAACAACTACTAATTTTCTCAAGAGTGACGAAAAGTAGAATTTTCAGAACTAGTTGCAAAATTGTACTAACGAGGGGAAGTCGAGGTGACCTGCCAAATTTCTGCTTTCCTCACGTTTATTTCGGGTGATTGTGAGATGAAAATCGAAATAAAAGCTTTTATTTACAACAATTTCAGTTTTTCTTAAAAATCACAAATTATGAATCAAAAAGTTCGAATTTTCGGTGCTGATGCTCCTAGTAGATAAAACCATTTCTTTATGCAACAAGTTGCAAAATGTGGTTGATTTTAAAACTCAGACAAATCCGAGATGACAAAAGTAACTTCATTGCGCAACGTGCATCGTAGAAAGTTTTCTGTAACCAGCCGTAGAATGAGTTCGAAAATGAAATTGCAAAATTGGTTTCAGGAACCGAAGTCTTTGTGAAATGGTTTCTTTCGATTTGTCGGGGTGTTAGGCGACATTATTAATCTAAAAAGTTACATTCGTTCTTTAACCATCCATATCGTTCTTTACTGGAATAAGCTGAAAAATCTGAGAATGGGTCCATTTAACGCAGCTCCGGAAAGAGCTTCTCACTTTTTGCTTTGCATTTTCAGCGCACTAGAGCGGCTTCAGAGAGAAAGCGAAGCACCAAATAGTTACTCTGGTTACTGTTTATGCAAACTCTAGCACAGGTGACGACCTTCAAATAAACAAAAAGCAACTTCTTTCAATTAATTTGTTATAAAATTAAGAATTTTTTACTTAAGTGACAACTTAGAAACGAATCAGCTATATGCCAACATTGGAAACGTTAGATACGAAAATGATATTTCTCCAGTTGGCTACAATCATTCTTTTGTTCGGAATCGTGCAGAACCAGGACGTAATACCAAGCGCAACTTGTGGACGTCTCACACCAATTGCAATTCCATTCATAACAAACTCGTACACGACACACCGTTGGCCGTGGCATGTGGCCGTATTCCACATATTGGATTGTGGAAGTCACATTTATAAATGTGGAGGGACCCTGATTAATTCGAGATCGATTCTAACAGCCGCTCACTGTGTAGTTGGTGTCAACGGGACGTTGAATGGAGAACAAGTTTCTGTTTCCTTAGGTAGATGGAATCTGTATCCAAGTGATTCTAGCGCTCAATCTATTGAGGTTAGTTACATTGTGAATGCTTATCTACAACATACAAAACATATTTGAAACGACTGTTTAGGTCTCTGAAATCGTTGCACACGAAAAATACAATTCTAATGATTTTTCGAACGATATTGCAATTATCAAACTTTCGGCTGCGGCAGTATTCAACAGTTACGTGCAACCAATATGTCTATGGAAAGAAGACAAAATTGATTTGAGAGAAGTGATTGGCAAATCCGGAACGGTAATTGGGTTTGGACTAACAGAAAATCGTTATAAATCGAACGTACTTCGGAAAGCTTCATTGCCAGTGATTCAAACTTTTGATTGCCTCAAAAGCAATCCTGATTTCTTCGGCCGGCATTTGTCCGGAACGAACTTCTGTGCTGGTCACCGAAACGGTAACTTCAACAGAAAAAAGATAATGATGTCCGACGGTCGCTCTCACTTTACCTTTTGTCGCTAGGTACTTCGGTTTGTCTCTTCACTGTTAAACCTTCGACAATGCCATTCAAAATTCTTTCAACTTTTAACACACAATCTTTCTCTAATATTCCGCAAATATCGTCAACAAACTTCACTAACAAGGGCATCCTCTCTTCAGTTATTCTGTCTTTTGCTTCCAATATAGCCAAGCTCGTAACAATTTCTGCTAAAATTTGTGACAACTCATGAACAGATCCACTGGAACTTGTGTTTCTTTCTCAATAAGGAAATAATAAGCTAGTTAGTACATGACCAGTTGCTAATTTAGTATCAGCTACTAATGAGAATAATTCATACGCACTGCTGATCTTGATTCCTTCAAAATGATTGGCAATCAATTCGAGCTTCTTAAGCAACCAATTGGATAAACCTCGTCCAATACATTCAGGAGCTGATACAATCGGTCGTATGGGCATATCGTCTTTATGTACTTTGATGGTACCATAAATCCGGGAGAAAATGAATGGTTCTGAAGTCAACAACATGGGGACGTCCTGAAAACCTTCGAAAGCATATCTTCTAAAACACTGATTCAGTTCTGCACGGATCGATTCGTATTCTGTTTCTATATCGTGCCTTATAGCCCATGTGGAAAGGTGATCACACGACTCATAAATCAGTTCTCGTACATTGGTTTCCATATATTCGTCCATCTTCTTATAGTATAGATCCCTTTCCATAATTACTGTCTTCCCACCCTTGTCCGCTGGCAGAACAATTAAATTCTTATTTCGTTTCAAGAAAGTCATCGTTCGTTGAAATTGTTCATGATGAAATCGTTGAGCGTTAGAACTGTTACTAAATTCTATAGAATAATCATTTTGTAGGACGTCGCGCATTTCTCTCTTTACATTCATACTTTGACCGAACTCATTGGTTTCTTGCAAAATTTTTTCAAAGGTAATCTTCAAATCGTCCCATGGAAAGTCTTCTTGCAAAATTTCTACGAAATTGAATTTCCATCCAAGACTGAAAATCAATATCGCGTACGGTGGAATATAAGCTTCAGTCAACATCACGACATTTTCTGTTTCTTCAGTGTCTGTTAAATACGACTTCCGTCAACACGATCTAGATTTTCAATAGTCATTCGAGAAGAATTCTTCTGTTTCAAAAGTTCAGTTCTTGTTGAGACAAGGCATGTCCTGAAGTCAGTGGACTCTACCGAACAGTTCCGTTCAAATGGAAGAAAATTTTTCTTTGTCCACTACAATCAATTCATTTCTCGTTACAGCCGGCAAAAAAGGACTCTAAAGCAGCCACAAAAAAAACACGAATTAAGAAGGAAGGAGGTGCAGGTGGTCAAAAGGAAAAGTTCGTGACAAGTTGAACTACAATCAAGTTCTCTTCGATAAGTGCCCAGTACAAGTTGATCACACCGTCGGTTGTATTTGAAAGATTGAAGATCCGTGGATTTTTGGCCCGACGAGCACTCATTGAACTACGTACGCTTTTTACATACACATTCACGCTGGAACATTGTTGTTTAGACGTTTCGATGTTTTATTTTGTGTTCTAGGATTGATCATTCAACATCACGCTCAAGTGGAATGGAAATTATGACATCGGCTTGTCAATAGTTGGCCGGAATTAGCTTCTCACTCGCCTGTTTTCCAGTGATTTTCATCGCATCACTGAATTCATACTGCTTTCTCGTCGTCGTAGTCTTGGTTTAAAGCAACCTACACACACACAGAATATGGCTTTGGTGTGGACAGAACAGCAAATGGCTGTAATTTCATCCCAATCGAAAATGCTCTTCGTTTCGGCATGTGCTGGTGCGGGAAAGACTTCGGTAATTGTGGAAAGGGTGCGAAAAATGGTCCAACTCGGTTTATTTGAATCCAGAACGGTTTTGTGCCTGGCGCACAGCAACGCTGCTATCTACCAACTTAAGGAACGATTTCGGCAGCTGGACTTGCCGGACGTCATGTGTCGAACCATTTACTCGGTATGCTACGATCTGCTGTTTGGTTCATTGTCCTGTTTGCCGTTGCGCATCATAGACGAGCACATCTACACACAGATTGTGAAACATTTGGCTGTGTCCACTGGCTTGGAATCCAACCGACCCATCAACAAAGACCTCATCCAGTTGTTTTTGGAGTATGACGCCAAAAACGAAATTGTTGACACACATTCGGATCAAGTGTCGCTGTATGCGCTAGTTCGCTACCAAATGGAGGCTGGCCGTTACATGACGGTACACCGGTTGGTGTGGAAGTTAACAGAACTGATGAAGGACGATGGTTTGCGATTCGGCGTTCTCAAAAACTTTAAGCTTTTGGTTGTGGATGAGTGCCAAGACGTGAACTGGTCACAGTGCGGCTGGCTTACAGAGTTCATTAATCGATTTAACGTTCACGTCGGTTTTGGTCCAGCAGCAAAAGTCCCGCACGGTCACAGCAATCAAAACAAAAGTTGTGGGCATCGAACCGGTGCTTTGGTCCGAGTTTTCCGATTCATTCGCACAGGCAACATTCATTGCAAAGAAGGTGCTACAACTCACTAAGTCTGCAACTGGTGGAAATGGAATCGTTGTAAATGACCATAACAACAACAACACCATTGGTCAGTCCTACACACATGATGCACCAGCCAGTCTGAAATTTGCTGACATTGCCGTATTGGTCCGATACAACAGACATAAAGTTGCACTGCAACAAGCCTTCGAACGTTATGGAATTCCGGTGAAAATGCTGGGCGCTCCAGCATGGATCAAAAATGCCGAAGTGAAAGTACTGCTGGGAATGTTGCATTTGTCTGTCGACTGGCGTCCATTCATATTCCGTTATGTTTACGAGCATTTGAGGCTATTTCGGCCAATGCTAGCACCATCATGGTCATCATCGTCGGTTCGGGTGGATGACTTCATATACGGTCATAATTGCGATTCAAACGATTTGGATGGAATTTGGCCGGAATTGCTGAACGAACAAGATCCATTTATTGCACTGATCGGTCGTACTATTGTGGATGTTCGAAGTATGCAGAATGATACTACTGTCACTACTGCGGTCACGGTCACAGCTCAGTTGCAAGCGGTTGCCACATCTCTAAAAATACAAAAAAGCGCGTCGCCAGAATTGCAGCTTCTTTTCGAATATGCCGATTCGTTGCAATGTTTGAGGCAGCTGTTGGACACATCATCGAATTGGCAGCAAAATCGAACCGAACCAACACCAATCCAATACGATCCAGACAGAAGCGAAATGCCGAAGGAGGACGATCAGCAGCAGCAGCAACAAGAAGATCATCATCATCATCAGAATGTGCCAGAATGTGTTACGATTTCCACATTTCACTGTGCGAAAGGCAACGAATGGGAAGCGGTTTTCATTTGCAATTTGAATGATCACCATGTAGCCAGGTCGAAACTCGTGAACGAACCAAATCGCGGTGACATCATTTACGACGAGGAGTGCCGGTTTACCCGTACCAAACGTAAGTGATTCTTTCTTTCCTTTGCTTTTTGGTATTGTTGTTGTGAGATTTAACTGTTTCATTTCCCCCTCACGGTTACAGAATTCTTATTCTGTTCGTATGTCGCGGAAGATAAGAATCCACTGTTGTCGATTGTTGAGCCGCGCTACTTCCAGCAGTTGGAACACAACGAGCCAACACTTCCATAGTTCATAGTTTCTTTAATGTGATTTATCGATGCTGTGCTGCCTGGTTTTGTTTTTTTATGTTACCGGGAATAATGTTAAGATTAAGAAGAAGAAATCCCATTCTACCGTATCTACGTGAATCTATACTCTATACGTGAAAATTTCCTCCAGATTAAATTAAATGAAAATCCATTGTGTGAACATTCAATCAGAATGAAAGTTCTAATTTTGTTGTCATCTCTTTTCAATCGCTTTTATCAGATCTCTTCGAATATGGCCTGTGTATGGGTAGAACGGTGACTGTGGGCCGCACGAATGGTGTCAATGACATCTCGTTTGCCAGTGCACGAATCAGTCGCAGTGCACACATTGAGGCAACCTTCAGCGGTGGTATTGTCAAAATCAAAGCCCAAAAAAAGAGTTGGCTCAACGGCTCAACCAAAGCGATTACTGCAGGCACATCGATAATATTCCGTTTCAATCAAGATACGTTGCGCTGTGGCTCGGACACTGTTAACATTAACGAAAAGGAGTTCGGAATCCAAGTGAAATGCAGTAAGGTAAGTAGCCTCATCCTTAAGTCAGATATAGATAGAAAGATAGACAACACTGAACTAATGTTTCTCTCTCTCTCTCTCTCTTTCGATATATTTTCTTAGGTGTCAATGTTTTCGGTTGCGAAGCCTGTGTGCATTAGCAGCAACGAGGTCATTGAAGTGTTGTCGTCTGGGGAAGGAGATGAAGATGATCGTGTGGAACAACAAGAAATTGATGTGGCACCACATCAAGATGATGATCAATGTTCGATGATTACGCTGTCCGATCTGATGGAGACATATTTGAGCGAACGGAGAAGCCAAGAAATTGTACAGCAGCAGCAATTCTCATCGGGTATAATACTGTCCAATCAGTCGACACCCAGACATACAATGGATGTGGACAGCATTGACAACATGCAATCAATCATGTCATCGTCAACATCTTCGTTGGCATCATCATTCACAATTCCAGAAACACCAGCACCAGCAGCAACAACAGAATCTACATCGTCATTATCATCAGCTACAGAATCAGCCTCATCAGCATTAGACCAGCCGACGCAGCCGCCGCCCCAACTTATGAGTAGTCCGGCAATCAGGGCCATTCTCATGCAGGAGAATATGCGCGAACAGCAACGTTACATCGAGGCGATTAAAGTCGAATTGTGCAATCAGTCACAGAACACCACCATCGATCCAACAGAAACAACAACAACAACAACAATGCTCGAGGGGGATCATCATGTTGATGCCGATGAGACTCTAACTGGTCAAGTTATTCCGACAGCAGTCACAGCAGTCAAAATCGAACCACAACCACTGTTCAATTACGAAAAGTACAGCCAATTTCAACCAGTAGTACCAGCAGCATCAAAGAAGAGAAAATCTCCCGATCAGCCAGTTCCAGTGTTGCTTCAGCCAAGCGATAATCTTCGTAGTCATGATGATGAAGATAATGGACAACCAATTGCAAAACGTATTCACATTGAATTTGAGGAGGAGGAGGAGGAGCAAACGAACATTATCGATCAGGCGACACTCGATGCAAAGTTGATGGAAATTCGAAATTTGTACGACCCAAATGATCGTAAGAACTTCCACTATATGGTGGCCGAAATGAGGCATCCAATTACGGACATATTGTCGGCCGATGACATCGATCTGATCGTCAATGGGCAGCATGAATGTTTCGAGAATTCTGGCTACGAGTTGGCCGAATCCGATGCGCAGTACATCATCCATCCGTATTTCGTGGACGAGCGGTTCGTTAGATTGAATGCTACGGGGACGTCGAATGGAATGTTCATGAGTTTGCACCATGTGGAATTGCAGTGTTTGTTCAATCCGAATTGTCAAATGGCCAATGTGAAGTCTGATGAAATTTCGTGCTGGTCACCAGCGTCCCTCGGCAATCACACAGGCCAAAAGCATCGTGCAGACATCATAGCCGACAATTTCGAGCGTCCCGACGACGTGCACATATGTTGGGTGACGTTGCAGGGCCCGGCCTTATATATGGCTGGGAAGACTTGTGCATGCGGCCGATTGATGGCCAATAACCTCGAACATTCGAACGATTGCTTGAAGCAGAGAAATGGAAATGTTCCGCGGTGGATTTGTGATTTTTCGATGAGCGGCGGTATGGAAATTCTCAAACAAAACATTCCGTTCGATCAATTTGCCGAACTGTATTTGGGGAGTGAGTATGCGGCCGCATTCCAGCAGTATTTGCACGAGAAGGGATTTTTCGCTCGACATTGCAACCATGTGCGGTTCGGTAGCTGGAATCTCGACCAAATTGCCGGTCTGCCCAAGTTGTATATGTTTTTCCATACGTACTGTGAGTTGTGCTATAGCGGCCGTACGGTGAATTTGAGGCCTCGACTCCGCAATCATCGCTGGAAGCGAACACATAAAAGGTTGGCTGAAATAGTTGGGCCGGCTATAAGTGGTACGGATTTCCACATTACAGTGTTATGCGTCAGCGATGATCGAGTTAATAAAATGAAAGGTCTGGAGAATATTCATAATAAATTTTTCACAACCTGGTGAACGAGCAACTCTATAGTGCAGTGCGACGTGAGTACGAATAGAATTAAGATTTAGGTTTTTTTTTTTACTTTTACATTCAATAAATGTTCACACGCATTTATATTTATATTTACACGCGCATTTCAATTCCAAAGTCCAACGTCTCAGAATTATACGATTTATTTTTTTTGTTTGTTTGTTAATTAATTTTAATATACTGTTCGGTCATAAAGTGTTTAATAGAATTTATTTGAAAATCAAATCGATCGATATAATCTCAATTTGTTGAACACTTTGGCTTCGGATATAGTGTGTAGAGAGACAGAGAGAGAGAGAGATAAAAGATTTAAATTTTATTTAAAAATTTCGAAGTCATCGAAGAAATTTTTTTTTGGTTAAGTTCTGTTTATTGTTATGAGATATTTTGTTATTATTATTATTATTATGATATGGTCGGCTGTGTGAATTAATTAAATTGGATTATTGAATTTCCGGGTGATATATTTACATGATGTTGATAAATAAAATATTTGTTGTTTTTTTTTTATTTGAATCAATCAGTTTTTTTTTATGTTTTTCTACAATGGACAACTAAACCATGTGTGTCTTTGCAAATTAATGGGTGAAACCCATTTTGCTCCAGATGCGGGGAAAATTTTCACATTTCAAGGTCAAAATATACTTTCTTTGGTTATTAAAAACGAAATGGAAAAATAGTATTAAAGGTGACGCTGAAACGATGAAAATTCCGAAATTTTCCGCTAACAATAAAAACATCAGACGCTAATACGGACAATTTAGACTTGTACGAAGAACGCGCGTAGCTTACATTTCAACAGTTAATTTTCAAGTTAATTCCAGCTTTTAATCATTGTAGAATAGGGGTCGAACATATTATAAATGACGTTATGCTTTTTCAGTGCTGTCGACACCAGTTTAAAATCAGATTAAAAGTTATAATTTGACTGTTTTTTAAATCCCGCCCTCAAAGACATCTCTTAATATTAGTAGGAGGTAGGAAACACTATACATTAACTCAAAAACACAACAAATTCAACCGTGTTTTTATTGTTTGCATATTCAAATTCTGATGATCTAAAAATTCAGTTTCATGAATTTTTTTTTTAAAGTTTACAAAACGTAATATTTGAGTTCATTGTAGAAGTTATCTTGTGAGAGAGAGTAGCCAATCAGCCAACCATCTCAATCAACATCATCATCAAGCCAGTTCTGAATCACAACAAAAAGAACTGGTTGAAGTGAAGTGAAGGTTGAAGTCCATAACCATTTCCATCTCTCATCCAATCACTTCGTTTCTTCTTGAAGCTATATAGTATGAAGGGGAAAAACTTCTCTCATCCAACCACTTCCATCTTTCATCCAACCACTTCCATCTCTCATCCAACCACTTCCATCTCTCATCCAACCACTCATCCAACCGGTGACAGTGGTGGATCGATGAGCTTTCAAGAAACTGATGGATTATATTACATTCGTGGAATTGTCTCCGTTGGGACAGGTTTACTCGATTCAAACACTAACGAATTAGTCTGTGACTCGACGCAGTATGCCCTTTTGACGGATGTTGCACAGTATTTGCCGTGGATTAGGGACAATTGGTTTCGATGCGAAAAGAGTATTCGCTGTATCTGGATATGGCAAGGGTGAGTAGATTTCCACAATTATTTAGACTATCAGATATTGTGTGAAGTACGTCTAGTGAGTGGAACTAAATTCGTGCATTGACACCAGTTGCATATTTGATAACGTAACCATAATATTATTGACCATAATTGAATAGAATTTCTTTTCTTTCTTAGCGCTTCTTATTGCTACTTATTTTTTGGCAAAACACTGTCCGCACAAGATTGTGGTATCACTCTAGATGAGGTTCCAAATATGGAGGCTAAAGGTCTCGAAGTTGCTGGAAGTTCCGAGTCCATACCCAAGTTTTCGAATGCAGTCACAAAATTTGAAAATTTGGAAGATCTTTATTTAATGAACATTCATCTAAAAAACGTAGAGAGATCTCGGCTTAGCGTTTTTAGGATGATAAAGAGACTAAACTTGAAAGAAAATGAAATAACTCAACTTGATGCTGGAACTTTCGACGACTTGACGGATCTTATTGAACTCGATGTTCAACAAAACAGATTAAAGGAACTGCATGTAGACCTCTTCAAAGAACTTCGAAACCTTGAAAATCTTTTGTTATGTAATAACAAAATCGAGACTCTACCAGATGACATATTTCGCTACAACACAAAATTGGTGGTCGTATACCTTGATGGGAATGAGTTCAAAGCCATTAAAGCAGATATTTTCAAAGAACTTCGAAATCTTCAAAAACTTTACTTATTTAGCGAAATGAACGAGAAAAACCGACAGACAGACATGGTAGCAGCCAAAAATCAGCCGCCGTATAGGCCGGTAGTTTCTGACTCAAGGTTTTCGCCTTTGATGCCGGTTTCTGACTCAAGGTATTCTACGTTGAGGGTTTCTGACTGAGCCTCCGTGTAATCCGGTAGTTCCTGACCCAATGTATTACAAATAAATGAGATGCGAAGAATTTGCTGATTTTGTTATTTAGTGTTGAAGCTATTAAAATTTTGAGTGGACAACTGCAATTCCAAAGGAGGTTTGCAACAGGTACATTGTGTCAATGGCTAGCCATTTGTCGGTTGATCCCTAGACAGACTTCAGACAAAACAATTTTGATTCTATTGTCTTTCAACCTCGTCTCAAGGGTTTGCTGGCTTTCTGAAATTCCATCACATGAAATAACAATTTTGTGATAGATCAAACTCACAAAAATGTGTTCTTGAGCAATAAGTTTTTTGACAAGTGTAGACACCATCAGTTACCAGAAACAAGTTGATCAGGAACACACGAAAGACTTTGCTCATGTCATAAAATTGTTTCCGAACTAAATTGAATTTATCGATGCCGCTAAAGACTGTTACAGCATTGAGTTACGCCCGTCGATAGGTACATAGTCATTCAACATTCAACACGATATCATTTCAAATTTTCTTTAATTTACTAAAAAAAAAAAGTTCGGGAACAATAAATTACGTTAGGTACATCAAACCCATACTACGCAGCAACTTCAATTAATTTTTCGCGCCAGCATTTGCCGGCTTTGTCGGACTCAAAATAATATCCTCATCCATTCCCAGTGCCATGGTGAGCAGACTTGAAATCCGACTTCAAAATTGACGGCTGACTGATGTGAACCAAAATGGGCATTCTATTCCTCTACATTTGAAACTTGGTTTTATTGGTTTAAAGGAGGACGACTGTGCTCGGCATTCTTTACATTCTGTCTCTGGCCTGTTCCTTATTAAACTACAAACCCACGACAGTGTTAATGCAGTAGGGTTGGAGAGATTCTCACATTATGCTTTTCTCTCCACTTTAAGGTTCCAACTACGAACTGATATCAAATCAATTAGTCTCCGTCAATGAGGATATCAAAGAATTGCAATTCAAAATCGGCAAGCGAGACAAACAAATCCAAGGCTTCAGACAAATAATCAATTCGGAATCGAACTAGTTTCTTTTATGTCTCACTGTCTGCTGGTGATTCAAACATTTTAATAAACTCAAAGAAATACACGCCTAAGCA
>JANTFA010102224.1:0-24604 GCA_026413405.1 Phytosciara flavipes | reverse complement strand
GGAACATTGCAGGGCAGTTCTATAGACACCTAACTATATACCGTCCTCTACTCGTACGGGTCTCCCTTATGTTTTTTGTCGGAACAGCAACAGGGCGGTATGCATTCGGAAATCGATATTCACAGCTCAACCAGATTAGGCTCATCAACAGGAGGGTTTTCCCACTCATCAAATAAACAACTTGAACCTCGTAAGTACAATGATTTACGTGCTTCTGCAGAAGCACGTAATCGTAACTTAAGTGACTATGAAATAAGCGATAAAATTATGATGAAAGATCAAACTCACTTAGTAGATGCAAGTGGTTCACTAGAAACATTTCTTTCTGATGATTATATTGAATATACTTCAATTAAAAAAGGCATTGAAGCTTCAATCGAATTTTGCATACAAATCTGAATCAAATTGTCGTACAGCAATCTCAATGCTCAACTTTAGGGCTTTTAGGTGGATAATACCGCTGCTGACGTTTTTGAGAGATGTATTATTCTTTTCAAGTGATAGAAACAATTGTGCCTTAGAAATGCAAATTTTCAATTGTACTACCAATCACTTTTGAAAATTAGCATTTTCGTTTATATTCGAGGTGTCGTAGTCAATCCCGTTTCTCTCATTTCGCCACTTGAAATAACAAAAGAAGTGAAAGCAGAGAGAAAAAGGGTATAACCTCCGATAAACCAAAATATAGACGAAAATGTTAATTTTCAAAAGTGATTGGCTGTATAATAATTCTTGTTCATGCGTCGGACCGAAAATGAGGACAGTTTTGGATTTTTTTTCTCGAGTTTTCATGACCCTTGAATGAAAACTTACATTTGTAGCTGCTTTGGCGATTGATTTGAGAAAACCGATACACAAATAACTATTTTACCGCATGCGTTATAAAAATTCAAAGTCTTTTTCAAAACTTGCAGTGAATTAGAGAGGTGGAAACATAGATATTTTCTCCAGTTTATTTCAATTTGAGCTGGTTTTTTGTGAGAATTATGTTCTTTAATTTATCTCAAGAAGTTTCCCTAGAAATTGAAGCAAGTTTGAAGAGACTCAGACTCAAACTTCACATAATGAGTCGGGACGACCCCTTCAACCCGTGTCCACTTTCGCTCATACAAAACTTACCAGTCTACACTGTATATTGTCATTTCTGTACGAACGATCATGCAGGTTTGATGGACTTCTTGAGCTCTTGTCCAACCCCAGTCAGAACATTTTTATACACGCCTTAGGATTAAACAATCTTCAACCTCTATCCCATTGATTCCTCTTAGGGTCCTCGTTCATTGTAGTTTGCTGCAAGCCAGAAAAGTAGTCCATGATTCATCTTGCTGGATATGCAGGCCCGTATCTAGGGGGATAAGATTGAGAATAAATTTTTTGATAGTTGTATAGAAGTCTCGTTGATTTCTTTAATAATTATTGTAATCACTGCATTTTCAATTCGTATTACCGAAAAACTTCAGTCTGTATTTTAAATTCAGTGAGTGTTGTTCATCTTCCTATTCAATACCCGTCTCTAGCAAACCGTATGTAGAAATTATGTGTAAATGGAAAATGAGCTTCAAGCAGGAAAAAATAAAACAACCGAGAAGTTTAGTGAAGTTGGTAGAATTTAAGTAACTTGAAAAGCAGAAAATAACTCCAATTGAGTGTGCCAGCAATGCAGAAATAGCCACCAAATTTGTGGCTGGTGAAATGGGAGCGCTGAGGAGTGATAAATAGTTGCCTAAGATGAGAGAAATATGATTTTTTTTATGTTGAAAATCGAAAAAAATTTCGCTCGCTTCGCTCGCGGTCATCCGATTACTTTAAATGTGTAATGGCTGTTGAGTAGTGAAAAACATTTCGCTGAATAGTTACATATACAATGTTTTCAAAGTGAAATGTAGAGAAATTTTTCTAGCTCGCTCCGCTCGTTATCATACAACTACTTCTCCTCTCGCATCTCCCAAATACATACTACTCACTTTACAATTACTCGTTTTCTCAAAAAGAAGTGACAAGTTTTTGGAGGCACAGCCCCCCTGTACGTTTGGTCTGACTACGGGCCTGTAGGATATGGATTCCTTTAACGGCTTGCCGCAAATAGCGCTGGGACGCCACTCAACTCATGCTATACTAAAATTGATTTAATGCAATTTCAAGGTATTTTTCAATGTTGTAGATTATCTGTACTATGTGTCATCATTATAGCTACCATAACCTTATTCAGCCTTCAAACAGAGACTTTAGTAGGAATATTTTCCTGTTACTCTCCCTTATTGCCGGTGATTGAATGTGGCAAGTGGCAACAAATAAATTCTGGTTCGACTATTAAACCATTGAATGAATTCACTGTTAACCAGTACCTAGATCAGCTACCACCGCAGGAAATTCTTACGGAAGTGCGAATAGCTTGTAAATGATTTCGATCTAAATTCATAAAGAATTTGCGTATTGAAACTGACCAATGAGCAGTGCTCATCGATCTTAAATCTCAAATCAATTCACGATAAACAAATTCTTATGCGATCATTCGAAACATTCAAACTGTTGTATAAAGATAGCGCCAAAATGGATTTTATAAGAATACTGAAAACACTCATAAGTTCACCGTATAACACCAAAGGTTTAAAGTTACATTTTACCACAGCGACTATCAATTAAAAATCCCGTTCGTCGGTCGTGTTATTATTTCGTTGTTTCTCTAATTTATCCCACAGTGGGATTCCCACTTCTTTCAACTTTACATTTACGTTGGAGGTGAGGATAATTTAGATAATCAATGGAAACGACCAAGTCATAACACGACGAGATTTTTCATTGTTAGTCGCTGTAATCAAGAATTTTTATTTCGAATTCGTATTCCGGAGAAAAAAATAGTCAAATTAAAAACCTGTTAAAATTCATTTGAATAACAGAAAATTTGTAAACAAAATTTATGTAGATTCGACCGTACGATTAGAATTTATTGTAATAGAGACACGATCTTCAAAAGCCTTTGAGAACAGTACACAACGTTAGGTGATGTGTATGTTTTTCTACACAATGCAGAACCCATTCTAAACGAGGAATTATTAATCTGAGAGAAAGATTTTCAAATCAATCTTCTGAATTCTTTTAAAATTATGGTGACATCGAATCATTCTGTTCAGTTTCGAATTCTATTGGTTACGGACAATATTGGTGTTTTGTCTGCAGCAAAATTAACAGTTATACCACGTTTTTAGTGGTATACCAATAAAAAATGCAACTTAAATAAACCCATTGTAAGAGATGCATTGGATTCATTGGATTATTTCATGTGATCCATAGAATAATGGGGAAATTCTTTTTTTTGCCAATTTCAACCAAATTTCGTATATACTTCTTCATGACTCATACATCTACTAGCCAATGTTCCACTCTTATCGAAGGAGACGTAAGAAAAAGCATTCTCTGGCCAGTAGTCCTTGACCTTAGTTCCGTTAAATCTTTCGTTTCGTTAAATCTTTCATTTAACATATTTTGTATGAACATCTATTATCGTGATGAACGTTTTTATTCTTATGCCATTGATTTTACTACCACCACCCATACCTTCCATATATTTTGGTCAAGTTCACATCAAAAATTTGTCAAAAACAGTTTGCTAGAATGATAGAGAGTTCATAGACGAGGAGCAACAGGAAACAATTTCTGGTCGATGTAAACGTATCCTTGCGACATTGTACAGTATTAATAGAATAAGTTCTGAGAGTGTCCTATAAGAGTGATAAGATGCCGAAATGCCGTTTCCATTTTTAAAGAGTCCAGCTGCAAGAGACGAAAGATCTGTGATCTCATTCTCTTTGGCTTTTTTTGAGAAGCAACATTCAATCAATCAATTTAGTCAATTACATTGTAAGAGGGATTTTTTTGAAAGTGGACCTGCCTCCATCGGACCTATTTCATGGACTTCGGTTTTATATGTGCCCAGACAGCCCTGAGTCTGAATAGTTCAGATCAGGTGTCCATTTATTTTTTTGCCAGCTTGGTGTGCGTTGTAAGTGTAATATAAAGGTCGAAAATAGGCAGTTTTTGCCTTTGAATAACTCCCGCTATAGACGCTAGAAATACATGCGAGTGGGTTCGTTGGATAGGTGCTGCCCAGCAGACGTGGGACATACACTGACATCTTACATGTGCTCAACCGCTGTTGGAAAATAACATACAGAATTTTTGGGCCAAGGTCCGGGAATCTTGATGAACTTCAAAAGGTGATGTCTCCTACTTAGTGAATGTTATTTCTTAGATGAGTGTATGCCCTAAAAAGGGCTGATCCTAGCTTTGAATTGATACCCCAAATGGATTGGTAGTGACTGCTTTAGGATATATTTCATGAGGACACAGTGAATGGTGTTCTCTACTCGAAAGCAAAATGTCGATAAATGTCGAATGTGGATTTACACACAAAAAATTCTGTTTTTGATGTTTGTATGGCCTAATTCATAAAGAAATAGGATACAAAATCCGAAAAGAGCACACTTACTGATTGCATGCAAATAATATTCACTTTAGTAGCCATAGTAGCAATATATGGAAGTAGCATATAGGCCACCTTAGCATTAAAAAATCACTCTTATGAGTTTCATGATATTGAACTTGGTTCAAAAACGATATTAGAAATTATAAGACGAAATTCCAGGCAGCATTCTAGCAACCTCAATTGTTTGCTTACAAAATTAGAGAAATCGAAATCCAGCAGTGTATCTTGAGAACTTCCCTGGATTACGCTGTGTCGTAGTGGTTTGAAATTCTCAATGTCCGACAAATTCTGATCTGTGAGGTTGCTAGTAAGATTTTAGTTTCCAAACGTTACTGTTACTGTACAAAGAAACGGAAAATACGTTTTCACTCGAAACCATGACACGAAATCCCACAAAAGCAAGAGTCAAAAGATGTTCTGATGTTTCTTAACAATTTGTATAACATGTAAACGAGTGAATATGAAAGGAAACGCGAACAAATTTCATGCGAGATCGCATTCAATTCAAAATGTCATCCTGACCCTGAAAGTCAAAATCAGGAAAACTTCTGCAATCACTAATCGTAGGCAAAATTAAAGCGAGGAGGGGAGGAAGAAGATCCATAACACTTCATACAAAACACCCATTTGTAAGTAAGTGTGTGAATTCGATAGCAACGAGAATTATTCTTTCACAAGTAGTTGTCTTGCCTTTGTCTCGAACTAACAAAATAATTCTTTTAGTAAGGCGAATTCACGCGGACAATGCAATTTCGTTATTTCGGTGATTGTTGTGTGAAAACGTACTACCAAGGAACAGAAAATTTCTGTCTATTTATTCACCAATCCGTTCAGTAGAAAAAATGTCGAATAGCGCTTCTTTCAAAAATTCAAACTTACCCGCAATAAAAATTAAATTTCATCAACCAGGCGCCATCTGTTCATTGCGTCAACAAACATATTGTCCACCATTGACGCTGCTCTGGTGATGCATCACCTCGAACAGAAAGGAAATATGGCTGCGGGTGAGTAGTCGACCAAAGACTCTTTGCTAAATTATTATTTACAATTTGGCATAAATGTGATCAAAATATTTACAGAATTATTTGCCAAATATTCGTGCACAAATTGTCAGGAGGAAATTATAGGAGTGACGGTCCATTGTTCAGAATGTGAAGATTTCTCGCTATGTCTGCAGGTAATGCGATTTTTTTCGCTGTCACTTTTATTAGTGCATTTTTCGTGAATACAATTTTTCCAACACAAAACATAATTCGTGATTCTAGTTTTACAGTGTAAAGCTTCAAGTGTGTATGACATTTCGAACGAAATTTTAGTCTTGTGAATTGTTTGAATTTTGAAATTTTGCGAACTATTTCTGTTTTGATTTGTGTGTCTTGGGGATTTGTGATCCGTCGTCGGTTCATTATTCTAACAAATAATTTTTTTGTATCTTCTGATCATATCAGTGTTTTGCGGCTGGAGCAGAAATCGGACCGCATAAAAACGACCATCAGTATCAGTTTACGGTACGTAAAACATTCATTTCATTCCATTTGAGTGACATTCTCTGTAGCAAACATTTCATCGATAGGACACAAATTTGGCTACAGCAGTAGCACGAGGGAAGAACGTATGGAGTCCCCGGGAAAAGTTACGCCTGTTAGATGCCATTGAAATTTACAGCTTCGGCAATTGGGAAGACATCAGTAAACACATCGAAACCCGTAGCGCCGAAGACTCGAAGGAGGAATACATAAACAAATATTTAAACGGTGCCATAGGTCGGCATACATGGCTACCGGCCACAGAACATCGACCGCAACTCGTCGATCATACGGTCGACGATAAAGGTCCACTGAGCCAGCTACTCACCCAAAGATTACCGCCATTAGACGTTACACCGAAAGAAGCTTCGGAGCTGCAGTACATGCCGAATCGAAACGATTTCGAACGGGAATATGATCCATCTGCGGAACAATTAGTATCAACGCTGTCAATTTGTCCGGACGACGATGAAGCGGACATTGCCATCAAATTAGCACAGGTTGACATCTATGTGCGTCGGTTGCGTGAGCGAACGCGACGGAAACGTTTGGTGCGTGACTATCAGTTGATTTTCAATTTTTTCCGCGGCAATTTGAGGCGCAAACAGTCCAAAGATCAACGGGAATTTCGCGACCGGTTTCGAGTGTTTGCACAGTTTTTCACAGCAATGGAATTCGATCGACGAATCGGATCGTTTGAACGGGAAAAAGCTTTAAGAGTTCGATTATCGGAGTTGTGCCGGTATCGTTGGAATGGATTGCAACGTCTGGAGGAATGTGTTCATTTCGAGCAACATGCAGCATCAATACATAAGAATACCGGACCGTATGGCATGCAAGGACGAACGGTGAGTTGTTTGGTTGCATTGTCTTTTCGTTTATTGCTTCGGTAAAGTTGCTAGTTTACCGGCTCAGTTGTGGCTTAGATACTTCTGCGAATGTTCCAGTCTTAGCGAACGAAAATTTCATCTTCAACTTCTGATCATTCTACAGTTTGGTTTTGTTTGTTCGTTTTTTTTTTTGTGCGGTCATCCTCCTCATCCACGCTTATCTACATTCGATTATTGATATACGCTACGCAGTACACCACTTAGTACTGGCTTTTGAAGTGCCTCATACCCCGAGTTCGATTATGCCGATTTTTTAATCAAATCAGTCAGTTTGCGCTAGTCAAAGTTAAACGGGCATGCTATAACCGTCCAGATTTTCAGTCTTTCGTCCATATCCCATACTCATGTCTAGAATCGATACATTGTGCAAAATACTCTATGGGTATCAGGCTGTCCTCCTATTACAATACGCAGCATTTAAGGCATCATCTAAATTCCGGGAACACAAACTTGATTTAAGTAAAGTCGTCCAATCAAAGCACTAAATTCTTCTGGCGGTCAAAGTGTCTAAGTCCTTCTGGTTTGCAATAACTAAGCTCCTTTCGTGCGAGATAATTTCATTATGAAAAAAAACCACTGTGCAACAAAGAGAAACATTTTTTCTACATTCCAGTTCATCGAGTTGGAAAAAGTTAGAAGAAAACAAAATGAAAATTTTGCAAACAAAAAAAAAATTGTTTTTTTTTGTTCTTTTTGTGCAAAGAATTTAAATTTCCATTTCCTAAAAGCCCAGAGAGATTTAGTTAAAATTTAATTTTCCGTTTTTGTTGCATGTGGTTTTTTTAAAATGGGATCATCAGCTTGCATGTATAATTGGACCGAATGGTCAGCGTATGCCCGGCTGTATAAGACAATGTTTAACAGGACAACCGAGTCAATGGCGAACGGCACCAGTCGTCTATGCTCTCTCATCAAAAAAAGGGCGGGTAAGTGATCAAGCATTTATTCCTCCTATTGCTGTCAAGATAATCTAAAACGAATGCATTTTCCAGCGAAAACGAAAGAACCGCAAACTCAAATTTCACCGGCCAAAAATTCACGCACCACATCGCCGACCCGGTCTACTCAGACGCCTCATCGCTCAACAAAAACTCCTCGGATAACTATCAGTTGCTGGTGCCACACCAATCACCAGCAAACAACAACAACGTCATAGATCATCCACAACAACAGCCCGGCGTAAATCTACTGTCGTCAAATGAGATTCAGCTTTGCTCCAAATTAAATTTACCAGCGACGCGTTACATTACCCTGAAAACTGTCCTATTAAGCGGTGCTCAATGCCAAGTGAATTCGGCTGCCGAAAATTGCATTAAAAAATATTTAATTCAGTCCGGATGGTTGCAACAAACGAGCACAGGTTGCGTTTAACATTTTATAGTTTCATATGGCAGGAAGATTGAAATTATTTTGCATTTTTATGATTTTAAGAGAGAGAGAGAGAGATGTGGGAGGATATGGTTGGAGGGGAAAAAGTACGTTGAAAACGCTTCTCTACCCTTTGTGCGTGTATTTTGGATGTTATTGTGTTGATTGAATTTTTCGTTACAGAACGTGATAGTGGTTTCTTTTCTGTGTGTAGTTGTTACACAGCTGATTTTATTATTCGATACCCCTCATTGCTCACCGGTCATTACACCCTCACTGGGGTCTCACTAAACCATTGAATCCTCTCATTTCATATACGAACAAGAAGAATTCTGATTGCTTTACAACGAAAAGAGTTCCTCTTGTTCGGATGTGAAAGGATTTTGTCGCAGTGTTAGACAGTGCACCACAACTTTCTCACCTGGAGAAAGTATTTTTCCTAAAACATTCATGATTTGCATCCGGACTGTGCTGAAAAAACATTACCGCTTGTGACGAGTCGCCTGGTTAACCATTTTAAAATCACCTCATCTGTTAACTGTTGTCTAAATATATAGCAAAATGTATGTTAAAATAGGTGAACTACGAGATGTTGTGCAGTAAACTCCGAAAGAAAAGAAGTTTTCGAACATTAGAAGCAACAGATTCAACTTCGTAAAGGTTAACAAGTTCTGCGGCGGCGATCTTCTGAAATATGAAATAAGCTGTCGTTCACTCGTTGAACGAATCAAAATTTCTATTTATCATGAACGCTGGATAGAGGGCCTATTTAGTCGGGTGGCGACGCACTTCTCGTGCCGAAAATTCAAAAACGGATAAGTCTCAGTGAGTCCAAACGGGTTCAAATCGTATGGTTTCATGCCAACAAAAAACTGAAAATTTACGCTGGTCATACCAGAGGGAGAAATAAATGGCATTTAGTCCCATGCGATTTAGTCCAAAGAAGTGAGTCACCGCTCGTATTTAGCTGCGGTTGAATTTGGTGTAACTCGATAAATTTAAGGGAATTAAGACGAGATCTTTGGCGAGTTTTAACGAATTCCGGTGAACTGATTCAACTAAATAGGTCCTGCTTGAAACGCAGCACATCGAATGGTTTTTCAGTGTTGAAAACGAAAGCTTTTCCTTAGGAGTGTTTCCTTTTCGTAGTTCAAAGATTTATTGGACCGGCAAGAAAATTTGCTTCGTATTGTGGAGTTGATTGTACGGACGAGAAAAAAGGACTTTCATCAAAAGAGAGTTCTTCTTGATTCATACATCTGGGCAATTTTAACTTAACTTATTTACATATCAACCGAGAGAAAAGAAAAGAGAAGCAGAACCATTGAATGTCAACCCACCTCGACCTTTTGAATGTGTGTGACGAGAAAATGTAAATGTTGAAAATGAAAATTTAAAGTATTTAAATAGCAAAAATGTTGATAGAATTTCCGAATATGTCATCGTAGGAGTGAGACAAAAATTTGAAAATTTGCAATAAAAAACCAACCATTTTGGGTGGACACACACACACACAGACACATTTTGCTCTGAAATTAAAGTGCAAGTGATGTTTAGTTTGTCAGAGGCTGTTGTGAATATCGGTCGATTTGATTAAAAATGATTTTCTCATTTTGAAACTGATTTTTAGTTTTTAGTCTGATTTTAATTTACGATCCATTAAAAATAAATTATTGTTAGTAACAAGCTTAGCGAAATGCATTTTTTTGTCATCATCAGAGGGTTGCAATGTCGAAACATATCACGCACACACAACTACACGAAATCAGAACGAACGATGTTTTGCCAATTGTGTGAAATGAAACTCGACACGACGTACGTTTCATACAACAGAATAAGTTTGAATTTAGCACGCAGTTCAGGACGACTGCGTCTGTCGGTGTATCTGAACACGAATATAACACCCACATCCAAAAAAAATTTCTCAAGCTGCTGATCTACATTGCATACCTAGATGTTTTTATATCGATGGTCATCATTCAAATTTCCATGAGCCCACATCAGAATCTATTTCAGAAGCTCTGACGTAAGCAAAATGTGTCACAAATAATCCGCGTTGTATTGGTTTTACTTGAGTCTGTTAATCGAATTTACATCGACGTCTGTTCTAATTCCAAAATTCCATTGTCTTCTAGCAACAAGGTTTGAAAAATGTTGCTAGCTACGCTCGCATATATCTTTATGGATCGTTGAAATAAAGTTGAAAATTCGACCCTCCTCAAAAAAATTTTTGGCTACGGCTAGGAAAAGGGAACCTTTATTCTTAAAACTGGTTTTACCGTTCCTGGCTGAATACCGAGACCCGGTTTTGAAGTTTCCGATACCGGTTTTAATACCGAAATAGGAAAAGCTTGCAACTGTTCCAAAAATACAAAAATGTATGGGCCTTGTAATTTGGGACAAAATTTACAAAAACGTTTGGTTACAGAGTGATAAGTGTACAGTTCTAGTCAGCGGCGTGTCTGTTGTCATTTTGTTGGGCATTTTATAAAATTGGGTACCAAGATTGCTGGTACACTGAGCGATTTTCCAAGCTCCGTGCTCAACGATTTTTTACGTTTGATCGAACTGTCCAATAGGATTGGTTTAAAAGTTAACTCGATCAAATGTGAATTATTTTTACATTCTGGACTCGTCGATGTTGCACGTCAATTTAAATTTAATTCAGTCGCTCAATTACATCATTCGATCCTCACCAGTCTGGAGATTTGGAAATTTTAGCGAAACTTTCGACAATTTGCTTAAGGACACACTTGAAAAAATCCTAAAAACGACTTAAAGACAAAACCTCGATCCACGTCGATCGGTGGGCCTTTGAACAGCAAGATACGCGAAGCATTGGATTCTTGGACTGAGTTAACATAGATGGAAGCCGCATCATTATTTTCATCTATAGCCCGAATTTGAACCTTATCCAAAATTTCAGACAAATCCAAAGAAACGATTGGAAGTTAGTGTCCACAGGAACTAACAAAGTAACTAACAGGAGATTTCAGTTATCTCAAAATGAATTATTTGGCATTTCCCGGTACAAGCCACATGACAATGACTTTAAAAATCAATATTTCGTCCAAATCATTTTTAACGTGCAATAGTACGTATTGATGCCCAAATTACCGTAAAAAATTTGGGGCGTTCGGGGCCGAAGGTGTAAGTTAAAAAGTTCCTTTAAATATGTTCCTCAGTCTCAAATTGTTTTAATTTTTAAATTTTTGATGCGCTGCGCAGGACTAGCGTCACGGTGCCATGATAGATGTCCAGCTTTTGCATATAAATAAGAACTGCTTGCTAACGAAGCAGGGCCGTAGCTAGGACGTTACATTAGGTGACTTTTTACTTCAACACCCCCAAAGTGCCATCTGCGATCGAAATTTTGGTGAATGAAAAAAAAGAGTTCGCTTTTTAAAAACTATGAAGACCAACCAATTAATATCTCATTTATATGAGAAAACACCAAGTTTTTGCTAGAAGAACACATCAAAGATTTCTGCCCCTTGGACGGTGGAGAATGAAACGACGATCCATTTGAGACGTTAGTTAATTTAAGATCGCAAATTGCTTGAATTCCGAAATTTTTTATGAGCCAAATACACTCTCTGATTTCATTTATTTTCTGATCTACCAGCAGTTGTTTCTGTATATGAGTTCTATTTTTACTCGAACTCTTATCATCATTTTTTTTTAAATTGAACTCCTTCTGAAGCCTCTGTTCTTAATGAAAGATAATGACAAACAACCACATCTTGAATTTTTCATTGATGGTTGACAACCTATGCACATGTCACTAACGATTTTCCCCACTTAATGGAAATTCCATGGTTATGCTAATTAATGTTGCTGGGTAAAATTGTAATTAAAAATCGTTTACAATCAAACTATTGAACAAATATACGAACGATACTCTAAGAAATATTAACATTTTTCGTTAAGCATACGTTAGAAATAACGTTAGATCAAGACGAGTGGACAATTTTATATATGGCTGTTGTTTATATATTTACTATTTCAAATGACAATATACACACGCTCTACAATACCTGTGTTTAGTCTAGTGTATAAGCGTGATAGCGGGATGAAAATGAACTGGTGATCGAGAGATCGAGATACTCACATCTTGGTCACTCCCCTTAGCTCGAGCATTATTATGACGGATGATGGCGCTGATGGTGTAGAGAGCTAGCGCGTTGGATTCACAACCCAACGATCGACCATTGACATAATGGCAAAAAGTAATATTTCATTTCAAAATTTCAACTTAGTTTTTGAATAGCTTCAACTAAAACCAACATTCGTAAAACGGAGACGTAAACGGAGTGACTGCGATTTAATCTAATTTTACTGGCCAAGCTCCATCCACGTCTCCATTAAGAAACTACACGTAAGCGAAAAAACTGCGTTTCGTGCAAAAAAAATTAAATCGTTTCGAGTATTCGTTTACAAAATGAGCATGCGCAAAGAGAGAGCTATCCCTTTCGTGAACTGCGATTCACGCTTAGGAGTCTACGATCGGAAAAAGAGGAAACAGTCCCAATCTCTCCGCCCGATGTAAATTGTACGCCTCTGGATGGGAAAGATTGTTTTCGTGGGTGTTGAGTATTTAATTTATGCAACAAAAATAAGCAAATTACCATAATCCTGAAACGACGATATTTTAGCCTTTTATCTTGCAAACTCATTATCGAAGCCTGGGTTTTTCCTTGACGCTCTAGACTACATACTGTGTAGCCACTCAGAGATGTATCACTAATCATTCAAGTATAATGAATTCCGTCAGTATAAATTCGTTGATGGTCAATCCAGCATATATTAAAGTTGCGTCTGCAGTTTAGTGCATGCGTACGCACTGATTTTGTTAGATTTTGTTGAATTTTATATTTTAGAATCAGAATCAGTGTGCTACAACACACTTGAAGAACTTTAACACGAAAGCTTCGAAGAAGAAACAGTCATTGTGCTAACCAGTGTGTTTCGGTTATCAATCGACAGACGAGTGCTTTCGTTGTTGAATATCAGTTCTCCTCTCTATTAGTCGTCTTGTTAAAATGTTTGTTGAGCACATATGTGTCATTTTTTTGTGTTTATTTGTAATCGAGAAAGTGAAATGTCGTAAGTTCATAGCCGAAAATCTGCTTTTTATTACGAATTCATCGGTCTATTCGTTGTGTTTTACACCGAAAAAAAATTTTTGTTTGATAAATCGTAGAAGAAATTGATTGCGCCATTGAGGATGGATCCGAAGGAGTTTGTGTAGAAATTGATAAATGTCCATCGCTTCAATCGCTTTTGTTGGGCGCAGCCAGGCCGTTGCCGTCACATGTTGTTGAAAAATTAAAAACGCATACCTGTGCCTTCGAGGATGACAAGGTAAATATGGGTAGACAGACACAAATATTATACAGTTCGTTTCATTCAAAAACTATATTTCTTTGCCCGTCAACAATTCTTCGAATAAAATATTTTCCATTTAATTTGTCAAACGAACTCGTTTACATAAATAAAATTAACTGAATGCGAGAAGAGGAGAACGTATGCAATGATCGATTGGATCGATTTAGTTATTTTTCTATCAAGGTAGGATATAGAAGGTATTTACTTGCACTAGGTCGATTTATCGATTCGATGCGAGGCGAACTCAACGCTTAGCATACGATCCAGTTAAAAAAAGCCTTAACACAAACAACACACACTCTACGGGGAATAGCGGCTGAGTCGAAATTTTACTTGATTTTCAAAAGAGTAATTCCAGGTGGTTACGGATGGTACCTGTGGTCCATTCGAAAAGTTATGTATTGAAGGAGCCCTTCATTCTTGATAATGAACAAATCGTTCATACATTACTTTGTCCAAAATCTTGAAATTGAGCCTCCACATTTCCATACGTGTAGATTCACATGTGGTGTATGTTTTTACTCACACAAAATAAACTTTACGAAAGAAATGCAAGGTCTATTCTAATTGCATAGGCCTCCGAATATTTCTTATGTTCATGCTAGCAAGCAGTGCTAATAAATATATCAATTTGAAAAGTAGTGACCTCGAGCTGAATAGAATCGAGTGGTAACTTAGTATAATAGAGTCATTGTGTCATAATCAGGATGATCTTGGTGTTGAGTGTTCGAATTCTGGTCTTAGCTAGAAAAAATTCACTGAAAATTCATTCAAGATAGTGACTCAATAACGTGCGAACATTTTTCTCACACACCATCGACCATATCGGTGAAAAAATCACATGCATGAAAGGTGATGATTGTTGCCCGGAATTGCAAAAAAGTGGTTTTTGTTTGAACGAAATTCCTGCCTACAAATAAGTAAACAGTTTAGTCATTTTGAATCGTTTTGGAAACTGGTTTTCCTTTTCTGCAATTATAATTAGATGTGTTACATTTCTAGCTGCATTTCAGATGGAAAAGGTTTTAATGTCGCGTTCATTTGAATATTGCCATTCAAAAAGAATGTGACAAATAATTTAGAAAAAAAGTTAAACTTGATAAAGCCACATCAAGAATCATTAAAGAAATATTTCAGTGGACCATTAACTTCAACGTAGCTATCTAAGTACGGGCTTTACATACAGGAAGTTTTCGCTGCCGCCTCTTGACCTCGTTGTTTATTTATTTATTTCACGGCCTGTGGCTCTTCTGTGTGAATCCTCTTTAGCAATCTAAATGTAGTATATTGAATGGTTCTGGTGAAAATCGAAATTTACTGCCCAAATATTGGGTTTTCCAGTTTTACCGAATTAAATTTAGTGCTAAAATAATTTGTTGCCGTTATGTATACTGGTAGTCTCTGATTACCCGGCCCATAAATCAAACTAATGGATTTTCACATTTACACGGCGTTGCCTTGAAGGCAATGTGAAATGTTCACTGATGCTGCTAGGCTTGGGAAATGGGCATGGTGCTTAAGATAGTGCCTGATACCTTTAATATTAGAACATAATCTGTTCATCTCCTAGACTACATTCACTTCAAGCAAACACTTAATAATATATGGGATCGGTGCGGTTGATGGAGCCGGGCAATATGTTCATCATTGGTTTCCATCATTTAAATCGATATTGATCTAACGATAAGAAAATACTTTTGACTCAGAACAAAAAGATTTCAAGGTTTTCAACCAAAAATCTAACTTCGCCTTCAGTTTACATACACCTTGCGTATATTGGGCTATGTGGAAACATACTATCTCAGTCAATCGAAACAACACCTTTAGGTGAACTCACTCCAGATTTTTTGCAAAAAAAACTTCAATGATTTTTGGAAAATACATCAATTTTATTGCAAAATAACTTTGGTATATATTTCGAACACTGTAGCGATCGTGTTCATCCTCAGCCAATATTTCTGAGACTAAACATCTCAGTCAAGTTTGCGTTCTTAATATAAAATATCATTTGAAAGCTTTCCACAGCCGTGAATATTGACAAAAATGGGTGTAATCTCGACAGGAAGTTGCCTTTCGCATAACGAACAGTTCACATTGTAATGTGGATATTTCATACAACTAATTTCCCCACTTGTCGCGTTAGTTAACTTGTGATATTAAAACTGATTTACCAGATTATCTCTTCCGATACTAAGAACATTTCAAATGAAAACTTTAGATTACGCCAAAAGTATGTTGCATGGACAAAATTTTTACAACAGTAACGCCTACACCATTCACACCAACACAAGTTAGTCCGACCGAAAAACAGCCAGCCCCATCAACAACAACTGCATCGGACCCAAATATTGGCAATCGTAATGATGTGCCGGACGATGCGTCTGATCATCCAAATTTATATCTTTTACCGATGACAACATGCGGAGATAATCTGGTGCAGAGAGTGTCCAACGGAAACAAGACCGATTTGTTTGAATATCCATGGATGGCACAGTTACGCTACGAAACTGGAGGCAAAACTGAAGGCCTATGTGGTGCATCTTTAATTAGTACGACCCGGTTTATTGCTTGATTTTATTGAACATTATATGCAGGGTTGCATCTCGCTAGTTCGCTCGCTAATGCTTCGCTAATTGAATTTCGATAATTTAGGTGAGATTTCTTCTAAAGTGAAATTGGGAACGTTTTATAGGCGTCTCAATGAAACTTTCTGGTGAAGAAACCGTAATTTCAAATCGTTTAGAAGAAATCTCACCTAAATTATCGAAATTCAATTAGCGAAGTAGTTAGTGAGCGAACTAGCGAGATGCAACCCTGATTATATGCATCCCTCTTTGAACCAATGAACATAAGTTTTGTGGCATTTTAGGTGAACGATACGTCCTAACAGCAGCGCACTGTATAGACGTCAAGTCAACGAACAAATTGTAATAAAATCAATTTTTGATTTTATTTTTTTGATTTGCAACAATTTTATTGTATATCATTTTTGAAGAGTTGCTGTCCGGCTGGGTGACTGGGATACGACGACAGACATAGATTGCCAAATCTTAGGTACTGATAAAGTATGCGCACCTCCTGTTCAAGACATTCTAATCGAAGAAACATTTGTTCATCCAATGTATAATCGACCGAGATATGCAAACGATATCGGGGTCATTAGATTGGCTAAGCCAGCAGACATGACAGCTGGTATATTTACATACATAAAGCAAAGTGCCTGACTGGCTTGAAAAAGCAATTCGGACGTATAAAAATTTAAACGACTATATTGAGCATCACCCGAATGCTCAATAGGGCCAGTCTGGTACTGCAGCATGCCTCTCCTAATATAATCATTCATGCCAATAACCTTTTTTTTAACGCAGAAAGTGTTAAGCCCATCTGCTTGCCTACAACATATCAGGCTCAAAAAACAGTACCGAAGCGTGTAGTAATTACCGGATGGGGTTTAACCGAGACTCGTAATTTGTTTACTTTCTTTTATCAGTTTTATCGATTCTTAGTTCAATTTTTTTTCCGAAATTTTTGATTAGTAAACGCGGCAACAATTTTGCTGCAAGCTTCACTGCCAATAGTTTCCAATGAAGTTTGCCAGGAATTCTTCAAGCGATCGATACGACTCACTCCGATGCAGATGTGTGCTGGCGGTGAGATTGGTATTGACAGTTGTCTTGGAGACAGTGGGGGTTGGTATCATTGAATGCGAATGTATTCTTATTGGAATTGATTTGAGTTTTTTTTTTCTCTCTCTCTCTCATTCATTAGGACCGTTGTTCTTCCCGACTTCGTTGAATGGCGCGCGAATGGTACAGTACGGCGTTGTTTCGATTGGTGTGCCAGTTTGCAGCGATACCAACAATTTTCCTGGTATCTATGTAAAAATTCCGTATTATATGCGTTGGATTTTAGATCAAATGAAACCGTAGAGATTGTTACGATTAAACTTTTGTATTTGTCAGATGAGTCGTTTCCTTTTTAAACTGGTCAAACCACTAGAGTACGCTTCAGATTCAAAAAGAAATGGTAGCGGTTAATCAACAAAAAATGCGTTGAAAATTCAAATATTTTTGGCACACTAAGTGTCACTCACGTTCTGAAATAAAATCTTCCCGCGCTTTTTTAAATAAATCGACTTCAAGCAATGTGACTGATATGAACGACAGCACACATTGACACTTTAGAAATTGTGTGTTTTGTTTACATTAAGAGCTGTGCTGATGGTTTCCCCATGGATTTGAAGAACCATGTTACGGACAAGAGAATTCTCTGTCGTCTTTGTGCTCAACATAATGAAAAGTACTTTGAAATATTCAGTGAACAAGGCAAGGCTTTGAAAATCGTCCCCATTGTATCGACACATTTTTGGTTTGAGGTAACATGGAAAATCACATAACAAACCGGAACATCTGAATTTAGTTTTACTAATCGAGCCGCTTCGGTCAGTTAAGGAAAAGCGATGAACATGGACACATTTGTCGGACGTGCTGGTGGCGTATCTCAGATTTTCACTCCTTTTATCTGCGAATACAGGAAGCTCAACAGTGTTTCGATCTGGTTGACGAGTGGAAAGTCAAAAGCGAACCAATGGACGTTGAATGCACCAAATACAATGTAGACGAGAGCGTAGATAGTAGCACGAATATTAGTGAAAGGGAACCGCAAGAGGCAAACGATTGTGTCCATCTTGATGACGAATCGAGTGAGTGTTGTCTAATGTGCCAATGTTTCTTTCGAGAATTTTTGTTGATTGCTCAACGTTAAATTGACGACAGAAGATGCGACCGTTCAACTCGAATTGGGTGTCGTGATTTCAAACGAATCGGCAGTAAACATGAGATTGAGAGACATAGATCTTCAAGCAGAAATAATGTCTGATGATGCACAGCCACCTGTGAAGAAGGTTCGTGGAGTACGAAAACGGGACCATCCATCCGTACTTGCTGGCGATGATTTGATACGAAATTGGTGTCAGATGCGATGTACCAAATGTACAATATCGTTTGAAAGTTACACATTCAAAGACGTCAAAAAACACTACAGCAAGGAGCACGACATCAATGGATTCCTTGTTTGTTGTCGTAAAAAGTTTTTCCGACGAATCAGAGCCCTAGAACATATTGCCCGACATATCAACCCCCAAGAGTTCAGGTAAATTCTTAACGTTCCGAGAAATTCGTTTGGTCGAATGATTGAAACTTTTGCAGCTGTAAAGAGTGCAATAAAAATTTTTCCGACAAACCGTCATTAATGAACCATTTGGATGGCCATGTGTCGCCGGAGAAACGACCCTACAAGTGCCCTGTGTGCAGTGACAGTTTCGTCAGACCATATCAACTCTCTCAACATCAGAAGGCTCGACATTTACCAGTGGAAAAAGGATTCGTTTGCAATGAATGTTCCAAGGCGTAAGTAGACTTTGGCTCCCCAAAAAAAAAAGTTTCTGAAATGCGATTTTCATTCCGCCAAAGGTTTAAATCCAAGTCCATTCTTCATGCACATACTCGAAATGTTCACCACAACATAAACGTCCTAATGTGTGATATCTGCGCAAAAACATTCAAAAGTAAGCAGTGCCTGCAACACCATTTTTCGAAACATAAAAGCGAAGCGGGCGAAGAAACAGCTAAACTTCAGTGCACCATCTGTTCGGCATGGTATAAATTTGATCTCGAAATGTGCATGGCGCATCAATTTTGTTAAAATTCTTCCAACATCTTTCAGGTTGAAGCATCCAAACAGTTTACGCGGTCATATGGCAAGGTAATTAACCGTGCAAAAAGTGAATGTTAAGTTGATCTAGTAAATTTATAGACATTTGGATGCCGAAACCGAACATCAATGTAAAGAGTGCGGGAAGAATTATCCCACTCGAGGGGCGTTACGAAGTCATCGAACGTATGTTCACAATAATACGAAAATGTTTCCATGCACAATATGCACGAAAGAATTCAAAAGGTCTGTTACACTGAAAGAGCACATAGCAGGAGCTCATACCGGCGAGGTACTGTACTCGTGTCCGTTTTGCACGAAAACATTCAACTCGAGCGCAAATTTCTATGCGCACAAAAAGCGAATACACCGGAAAAGTGAAGAGGCTGTTAGCGTTTAGGATTGTTGAATGGGAATTAGATTGCCGGAAGATGAACATTATTTTGAACATTAAAAGGAAAACATGTTGTGTCCATAAACGAACGAGTTTTTCTGTTTAGGCGACGAGCTCTGCTGCACTCTTGGACAGAATGGTAAGTATCTGAATGTAAACTCATTGGACTTAAGACTTTCGACTACCAAAAACTTTCCCCATTGAACACAAAATGTACAAAACGAGAATGTATCTCAAGATAAACAGAAAATTATCGAGTGGCTGACAGAGAGAACTCGCTAAAAACATCAGTCTCCAGTCTGTGTTTCACAATACTCCATACGAACAATACTTTTCCCAACGGAAAAAAAAACATTCTCAAAACGTTGATAACAACTGAAAACCATCTATTCATCAAACAGAGTCTTTTGGTTACATGTTCCTCACAAGAGGACTAACAATTAGAGCTAAACTCAAATCACAATCTCCAGTTCATTCCGCCGTTTCGTCCCATTGGATGTCATCGGTTTCTAGTTTACTGAGCAAATCTTGCAGCGATTGAAACACATGATTCTCACTTATTTTCTCTTTATGTGCCATCCAATCGCTACTGCCATTTGTTATCAATGCACCCGTCCAGTCTGCCTCTTTCGCCGCAATGTAGTCTAACGTAGGTGTGTTGCCAATGTGAAGAGAATCGTCGGAAAAGGCTTTATAGCTGCACAATTTGAGTGCAAGATCGAAAATGAGTGGATCGGGTTTGGCTGCTCCGACTTCATATGAACCTATCAAAAAATCGAATTCCGGTAATTTCATATTTTCCACCAAAAACTTTAAGCGAGGATCAAAGTTCGATATTATGCCCACGGTTTTATTAGCTTTTCGGATTTTTTCGATCAATTCAACTGCTCCGTCTTGCAATTCATAGCACTCATCCGTTTCATACTTATCGATCAGTTCGTTTGTTAGACGGTATAAATCGTCGGCATTCAATGTTGTGCCGGCTGATTTGAAAATGTTAAAAATCAACTTTTCCCACCAAGTCTCCCAGCCCATGACATTCCGTCCGAAATTGGGATGGTCGCTGTTCATCTGCTTGAAGTTACTCGAAAACTGTGCGGCTAATTTCTGCGGATCGATGCTAGGCAGTCCTAGAGCTGTAGCTGTTTCAGCATATATGATACCCGGCGGTCGCTTGAATTTTAGCAATGTATCGGACAGATCGAATGTAATTAATTTGAACTTTTGGAGATTTTTTGCGAGTTTGCTCATTTTTTCAAATTCGACTTCCTGTCTTCGAATAGAATAATGCCACTTAATGCCACTACCAACAATATTACACCGTACACCCAATGTTTATCACTTGACCATAATTATGCTGTCAAATTCAATCGTCCTCTCTATCTAACAGCTGTTGTTACCATGCATATTAAAAACCGCATTTAGAAGTGTAGGTCGTCGTGTATGTATTCTACTGTGCATAGCATGCAGAGCATATACTATGACTTGACAATATCATAAAATTAACGAATTGACTCGTTTGTACATATGAACTGAAAATTTGGATTACAATGAAGATTCGAATTCGGGCTGTATCGGATAAAAAGCACCGTCAGTTTTGTTTTTTTGTTTATCCGCTCGTGGCCGAGTATACATACTAGTGTAGTCATCCCCTCCCGAGCAAAAATTTTTGAAATAAAACGCCTCAAAAGCGTTAATCGAACCGAATTCATACTTCTGAGTGAGATATTTATATATAATTTGATTTCGGTCGTACAAGGCTTTCGTAGGAACTTCTTTATCACTTGGGCTAACAATCGAATGAATGTGTCATCTGCTCAGCGCTTAATTTTGCACAAAGTCAGTTTTGGACAGGAATCAAGATTCCAAAATCGTTTCAATTTTCCATCACGTAATTTCCGATACATCTTCAATCCTACTCTTCAAATACCACTGTTGTTGCTTGAATTTCTCAGATTAGTTTTAGCCTTTTAAGCTTTGAATGGGTCTGCTTAACCGTTAAAAATTAATTGTAAAGAAAGAAAGACAGACATGACATCGTCTGAATAATCTTCTTCATTATGTTTCACGTTTACTCCGGTACTGTCTGTTATCAGTATTAATCATTGAATTACGCGGATATGTAAAAACTACACTGGCACATGCACATCGTAAACCGTATCCTGGTTGAGTTCTTGATAGCTTGTAGCGGGATCTCCTTTGTAGCATCCGCCATTGCAGTAGCATCCGAACAAATTACACGATCCTGTTGCACAGTACAGTCCCGGGTGATGTTTTCCATCATTGCACACCGTTGTCGTGCACTGATTCGTGGAGTAACCGGCAACCGAAGCACAAGAACCAGATTTTACCTTGTATCGCAACAGCGTCTTGGGACAGCATTCGGCTGATATCAATTCTGGAGCCATCAAACACACCACCAAAAACAATGCACACAATTTCATGGTAGACTTTTATCGGTTCAACACGTATTCCACTTGAATTGCTTGTTATTCCGTTTAACATACGAAATGATTTGAAACACTATTTCAAGCGATTTCTCATTTTACACAAAATATTTCCGTATTTTGTCTCCGTCATTAGTGCTAGTGCCTGACCCCAGGTCATGCGCAGCTAATTAAAACAAAAGAAAAAAAGATTGAGATAGCAGAAAGAAGTGAAAGCTGATCAGTTTTAGCTATTATTGCTACTATGAGCTTCCTCGCTGTTTACAAACACATTTAGTATTGTTTTGATTAGCGATAGTAATTGCATACCATAAAAATATCACTATCTCCTGAGATCTTTCTTAATCACCGGACAAAGCTTGAACAATTGAATTGCTAACTTTTCGATAGATCATTGTCCTATAGTGGATATGGAAGATGAGAACACCAGGGTATGTCTCACAGCCTAAGGATTAACTCGTAACCCATAAGTGCAAGTTGACATTGAAGACAGAAGTGGCATCGATCTAATGATCTTCTTTATATGTTTCACGTTTACTACGTTGCTGTTTCTTTTTATTATTATTTTATCATGGAATTACAATCTCTCACGGATACATAAAAATTACAATGGCGCATATACATCGTAGACCGTATCCTGGTTGAGCTCTTGATAGTTTGTAGCGGCATCTCCTCTAAAGCATCCGCCGTCACAGTTGCATCCAAACAAGTTGCAAGATCCTGTTGCACAGTACAGTCCCGGGTGATGTCTTCCATCGTTGCATACCGTTGTCGTGCACTGATTCGTGGAGTAACCGGAAACCGAAACACAAGAACCAGATTTTAGCTTGTATCGCAACAGTGTTTTGCGACAGCATTCGCCTGATATCAATTCTGGAGCCATCAAACACACCACCAAAAACAATGCACACAATTTCATGTCGGTTGAATATATATTGCACTTGGAACTGAATTACGAACAGAAGCAGGCTATTCCGATGTATACTACTCCGTTTAACACACAAAATGATTTTGAAACAACATTGCAACCGATTTCTCATTTTATACAAAATATTCCAAGAGAAAAAAGAATCAGATAGAAGAAAGAAGTAAAGTCTAATCAGTTTTTGCCGTTTTTGCAAGTTTGTGCTTGTTTTGATTAGCGATATCCTCTAGGAATTTCCCAAACTGTGGAAATGTTTTGATTAGCGAAATCCTCTGGGAATTTCACAAACTGTGGAGATTACCGGTCTGTGCGCGTCATCACAATCTATACGCAAAGTGAGAATAATTTCTTCACATGTTCTTGGCGTGTGTGCATATTATGAGCTGGAACACGTTCTGTGTACAGCTTGTTAACAATCTGATGATTCCCCAGTAATCAGAATGTGATCACTTTGTGCTTCAAATATTTTTAAACAGAATCCTTAGTTAATACCTTCTGAATAGTAATATGAAAGTTTCATTATCTCCCGAGTTCTTTTGTAATCAATATCATGCGGGTGAAGCTTGAACAATTGAATGATTGTTTCGAAAAGGCGAATCGCACGAAGTGAAAATAGTCTTTGTTTGACTATTCGCACAATAAATGAAATAACGAAACCCAAAGAAATAGTTAAATAGTAGATTCGGATCAGAGAGCTTTTGGTCAAGAAGACATACCAACCGAGTCACAAACTGTTTGTAAAACAGAATAATGATTCCTCCTACAAAATGTATGTAAAACAGAGTGATGCTTCCTTTTACAAAAATTTTGTGAAACATAGTGTTGCTCCCTTTGACATAGGTTATTTATTAAACGCAAAATATGTGTTGAGCAAAATAATAAACCTTTGTTCCTAAAATAACGTGCGAAGTGCGAATAGTCTTTATTTGACTATTCGCACCTGTGACAATTGTGCTTACCGCAGCGCCTCTATGTTCCTGCTTACGGTCTTTTTGTAAAACAACGCAATTTCGCCAATCGACCATATGCAAAAACATGGAGGCGCTGTCGATGTTCGGGTATTACTTCGTAAGGTTTCCCGTGTCCAATTACTCCGAGTAACGGTTTAGATCAAAATAGGTGTTGTTAAATGTAATTAAAAGATCTGATTTGTGAAAAGCCAGCTTGATCGAGCTGAAAAAAATCTATCTGCTTTTTAAATCCCAATGATAAGATAGGTGCTATTGGCACAACTGTTTTTCCCTTGAAAAAGGATAAAGTGTCTATAACCAATTGTGAAGTACAAGTCATCATTGCAATCAAAGCAACACTTCA
Source organism: Phytosciara flavipes (assembly GCA_026413405.1). Classification (NCBI taxonomy): domain Eukaryota; kingdom Metazoa; phylum Arthropoda; class Insecta; order Diptera; family Sciaridae; genus Phytosciara; species Phytosciara flavipes. Next base: position 157 of record JANTFA010102224.1, on the reverse strand, counting down.
GCAAAGTCACAAACGTTGTTTACAAAATTAGAGGGATTGAAATCGGACAGTGTACCTTGAGAAGATTTTAACACTGTGTTAATTATTAGAGTTGCTTTGTTGCAATCTATTCTTTCAAATGTCAATTGTGGCGGATGATACGGTAATAGAAGGCGTT
>JANTFA010102113.1:0-14043 GCA_026413405.1 Phytosciara flavipes | reverse complement strand
CGATTCCCAGCTGTGGCAGAAAAAAAACCGATTCTCTGACGTGCATACAAAAACACAGCTGATTGAATTGGATCTGTACGAGTTGGTGGAAAAAGCTTGCACACGGCTTGCCGGCAAAAGATATTGTTGGTAGACGCTGACATTACAATCCTAATAGTTTTGCGCCTCAGTACACAGATGACACTCGAAATCGATGTAACTTTGGTTTGTCACTTCCACGATACTAGTGCCTACTTAAGCAGATTTCTAGAAATTGTTATTTTGCCTTGTGTAGTTCGGGCCCGATATACAAAGTCTACGATTTTCAATTCAACTTTTCTGGAACTCTAGAAATAAATTGAAGTTCAGATCTACCATTCCTTTTGTCTTAAGCATCACATGGTGTTTAACACAAACTCCTTTACTCCATTTTTTAAGTAAGGTTGAAAATGTAATGGCTTACTTTTACACCGCATCGTCTGATTGATGATGAAGCCACCATTGTCAAAAATTGCATTGACAAATGCGAGAGAGAGATAGAGTAATCTTTCTGCAAAAAAATTGCAAATTTGACTGTCGGTGTAAGAAATAGTTATTTGTTTACCTTGTGGTGAACCTTTATAAGAACGACTAAAGCGAAACGAGTCACGCAACAATTTCGATTTGGAATTTCCCATTTTCACCAAAAGTTGGACTTTTTTTTCGTGCGTAGTGAGAATAACCATCTCCATCCACAAAACAAACATAAAGTGACAATTTAGGTGAGAAAATTTCTATTTTCTTTCCAAAAAAGACGAAACGTCAACAACAGTCATTAAGTTTTCACAGCATTTTAGTAGGGAAAAAAATGAGAGTGAGTCACTCCGCACGAATGAAAATATTGTAAATTGAAAAAGTGCACTGCAATCGCGAGAAATGCAATATCAAACACACGAACATGAAACTTTCTTATCAACAAAATGATGAGGTTTTGTTGCTGTTTTTTTTCAATTTCAATTTTTCTTATCAAATAATTTCACCTGTCAATACAACACCAGCAACAGCACACAACGTATAAGCAGTCAAGACACATGGTTCGCTTTTTTTTTAAATATTCTCAATGTCCTGGGCTATTGATCAAAATGTAACGAAACATTTTTTTTCTCTTACGACGAGACACACACAATACATGCGACTAAAGCTATTTTGACTTAAAACAAAACTAAATTGTAAAACTTATTTTAATAAGAAAAAAAAGAGAATTTTTTATCGGTAAATTTTATAATTTTCTTATCGATCTTGTGACAGTTTCAAGCACATTATTTACGTTTATATTCCATTCGACATTACAGTACACACACATTCGATTTGTTGATTTCTAGACTTGTGTAGAAATATAAAATTGCAGTCAAACAGCCGTGTCAAAACAACAAGCGATTGGTAAAATTCGCATTCATAGAGTCACGAATAATCAAAACAATGTTGCCCACCGAACTAATTGTTTGTGTGCGACGACGTACCGAAATTGAAGTCATTTCAGTGTCGTACTGATGACTGTATTGTAATCGACAATCACCAAACTATAAAAATATCAGCTGAACGTTAAAATGTCAAATACACACCTGCACCGTACTGATTTTACACAAAAAAAACCTGGTTGGGTTATCACTAAACAAAAAATGTTTTTGACCGACTTGAAACAATGTGTAATCTAAAATGAAATAACCAAGGAAATGGCTTTGATTCAAACCATTTGAATGTGGTTCGCTTAGAAGAAGAAAAAATTTGTTTGTTCGAAGCTCTTTGGTTTTTTTTGCAATTTTTTCTTCGTCTTTTATGTTTTAGTCCGGGCTGTTATGTCATCTCGTTCGCTAAGGGTCTTTGACATATCTTGAGCATCGAATATGATTGGGTGGGGGCCAAAGTTTCTGGACTAATTTTTTTTGGGTCTCATGAACCGGTAAAAGCCGGTTTTGCTCTAAAACTCAAAGCTTGAATATCTCCGTTCAATCTGAGTATTTCTTGATAGCCTCAACGGATTCTTATATCCACAATTTGCTCGGGAAAACTTATGGAAATGTTTGTCGTTCTTGACTACTAGAACAGGGAGGAATATGAACCGTTTTGAAGGATGAAGTTCTAAGTACCAACGTCTACAGACCTAAAAAATTTCCCAGATCCAGGAAAGAGTTCAAAAAAGCTGATGAAATATCTGTGATGCCCGAGTTCTAGAACTAGAAAGAAGATAGATCTTACAAACTCAAACTTTCCCAAAGTTCAGAAGAGAATTCAAAAAACCTGATGGAAAGGCATGTCACCCTTAAGTTCTAGAGCTGGGAAGCAGGTGGTTCCTCTGAATGATGAAATTTTAGAAACTGACCTCTAAACATCTCAATACTACCAAAAATTTGTATGAGAATACAAAAAAAAATTGATGGAATGCTTGTTATCCTTGCATTCTAGCATCGGAGTGCGTGTGGAAAGACTCGAAAATGGTCATATTGTGGCAGATCATTCGAAGGCATCGTGGTCTTGCGATTTTATGAGAAAAAATAGTGAAAATCCATCAAAACGCTAGTCAATTCTAACATTTTCTCAAGAAAAAATGCGTGAAGGTAGTACAGATGCTACACAGAGACTTACTGTTCTTTTGGATGTCAGAGCTCGGAGAGCTACCGTTAATAGGGTTTGCGGAATCTTCCATAGCCCGAACCCCATGACGAAAAAGTTGTTCCACGAGTTTTAGAGATTGAACCAGCCATTCAGAATCCGTTGAGGTTATCGAAAAGTATTCAGATTTGACGGAGATATTGAATTCTTAAGTTTTAGAGAAAAACCGGTTTTTGCCGGTTCATGACATCAAAAAAATGTTAGTTCTGAAACTTTGACTCCCAATCATATTCAATCATCAAAATATATTAAAACTCCTTAGCGAGCAAGACATGACATTAGTCGCCCAGACTATACAGAGAATACGTTAAATTGAATGGGTCTTGATATTTCAAACGCATTCATCAAATTTTGTTTGTGTTGGAATAAGAGTTTCAAATTTCTCATTGATTAACGAAAGTTTTTCCATCAATTTTATTCTGTTTATGGCGAATATGATTGCCTCGAGCAAAAAAGTTTCTTTTTTGAAATGAGAATTTTTTATGATTTTTTGGCGGAACGGACATAACAATATATCGGCAAGAATGTTTCGAAGAAATTTTTCTTACGAAATTATTTTCACTACAAAGTTTAAAGTACACATAATGTGCTGACTGGAGCTGATAAAATTTTTGTTTATCATCTCGGTTGTATAGTTGATTAAACTAACCAGAATAACCTTGATGCTGGGTGCTTTCTTCTTAACCGTAAAGGATATCCCGACCCAATTATAAAAATTCAGATTTTGTATCGTCATTCTAAAAATCACATACTCAAATGTAACGCCACCTCCAACTGAGAAACAACCTAAAATTCTCGAATGTGTGACGTAAAATCACAGCTCTTTGGTTTTTAAATGAAAAATAAGAAAAATTTTCGACAACGATTTCCGTTGATGTTTTACATGACAACTTAACTAATAGCCGTGCGATACGATTATAATCAACAAAAACTGAACGAATCCGAATGTTTCGAATTACTTTGGGATTATTCAATTTTGTAAAGTTGGAATCGTGACACCCATTTCCACTATTAAGTTGGCTTATAATGAGTCTTGGCATCTTTTATCAAAATATTACATTTTAAAACCAGAGATAAATGTAATCAATCACCAGCAGTAATGGTAGGTCACTTCGGATGGTGCGAAAGTAATTCATTTTATTGGAGGAAACAATTTTATGATGGAAGCAAACGCATGTTTTTGATCAACAAGCTTCGGTAACTGTCTTTTCGACAAGTATAAAGTTTGCACATTCGAACTGAAGGTATGCAACTACACGACTGCTGCGATTTCCGAAAGGAACACATCGAACGGTTTTAACAATGGAATCCTTTTGTTAAAACTGATCGATGTGTTTCTTTTGCAAATTACGGCAGTAGAGTCAAAATAATAGTTCCCAAAGCGAGTTGCTTAAAGACACACAAGTGTGTTTGCTTTTGTCGTAAAATTGTTTTCGAATTAATGAATTGCCTAGTAGCGTCCAATGAACGGGTTGACTTAGTGGTAGCGTACTAGCCTTCCACCCAGAAAACCCGAGTTCAATCCCGGTGAGGTCAAATTTTGCATAGGATTTTTCTTCAAAGTTTAGCATGAATGCAACATTACTATGCGTACCCAAGCTTCATATAATCTGGGTAGTTGAGGTGTTTGATGCTCTCAACGAACCGTACACAAAGGAATGGCGCGACATATTCATGATGAATTCTGCGTATTATCTGAGTCTAGCTTTAGGCGGAGGCCTACTAGAAACCTATATGCGTGGTTTGTGATTCACTTTAAGCATATGTGGCCCAAGCACATCAATCTGCCCGCACTTACACGAGAGGCCTACATTCATTAATAGATGTAAAGACCACATGCAAATGTCGAATTTCGCATGAGACTTTATTAGAAATGAACCGAAAATGTTCCACCACGTAATGGATCACTTTCGAAGGGGGCAAATAGCTGTATAAATGACCACTTTCGCATGAAGCAATGTGTAAAGTGTATGCTGAGCGAGAGACGCCAAAATATTTGCATCGAAGAGAAGAGAAAAATTTAAACAAACGAAGTAATTATAGATCGTAGTGATGTGTAAAATGAAAAGATTGGTCATTTTTCCAAGCTTGTAGTAATCTGCTCGTTTTTGTCCACATCTGATTCATTTCAATGATGTCAACACTCGAACCCAAATTATATATATCGACCAATTCGGTCATTCCATCAAAACTTTCGATAATAGTAGCACATATTTGATTAACGCCCCTGTATCAGAGTAAAAATGTATCTCAAAACTACGTCGAATGAATCTTTTAGAATTGAATGATTGCAAATACAAAACTAATCAATCCACAACACAATTGACACATGATACTTTACGAAAGAAATGGAAGAAATTGAAGATTCTCTCTAGTATAAATAATGGCACATTGGTGTGCCCTTGGATTCTGAATTGAAGTGGATGAAAAGAAAAAACAAAATTGAAAACATTCCCATCCAGAATGTCCATTATATTTAATGTCGCATCGATAGAATGCAACTACTTTTCTCGACCTACACACAATTCCTTTACATTTCAGAAGTGGCTTCTTATAAAGTAACAATACAAAGGACAATGAAGTAATTGCAAACGGAGTGTAAACGAGCAATCAATGGTTTGTGGTAAATGGGTAGAATGGTAGAGTGAGTGCTTTGATTGAATAGAACTATAGTTCACTTCAATTTAACAGATACCGAATTTCAAGAAATTCAAACTTTACAGTTTCCACCAGTCAGTTATTGATATTTTTCAACGGGCGGAGTTGGATTTGTTCCGAGTCTTTTCACGCTCCATCTTTCCCATGAATCCGGCTCTCTGCTATTAAAACTCAACTTAATTTCCGAAGTCAAGAAAATCACTAGTGAGCGGACGGAAAAGTAGTGCTGGGAACGATGTGTACTGAAAGGCTTGAAAATTGTAGACAGCGGAAATTGCATATCGAACATGTGTTTGATAATGCAGAATTCCACAGACCATTCAAAATTATGTTAATGCTGCAAGAAGCGGGCGCTAAGATTCTCAGGCCTTCCCTCAAAGAACTAAGTTCCATAACTGTTGAGTAGGAGTAGTGAGTGGACACCGAAATCATTCCAACGTTTGTTTGTCATTTAATATTGGAATGCAGCACTGTTTTGATAAACAAAATAAAATTCTTCACACAAATATTTTCAGTGTCAGAAGTACGATATTTGATTTTATGCGACCTCTATTTACTTAATAAATTATTATCAACAGCGCGAAGATAGCAAAATTTATGCCTTCACTTAACATCGAAGCTAATGCGACGCGGTACATTCACGGTATAGAGAAACACGAAAAGATCGGTAGAACTCGTCTTTCTTTTTAGGCTTAGGAAAACAAATTGATTGGCAGACACCAAATTACCGCATGCATCGTTCATCTGTGTAGACATTAAAAATACGAAAATTCAACACAATCTGTTTGCCGCATACAAATATGAATTACACGCATACAATTATGTGTCATTGCCATCGGGTGTTTGTCATTTGAAGAGCAAATAATAAGAAGTTCTGGACACTATTAGAGTGTTGTTAAATAGATAAGACGACAAGTTGGTGTTTGTTTTTAGTTTAGTTTCTTGTACCAAATCTAGTCTACAAATGAATGAGATTATGAGCCGGGATGTTTGAGATGATGAAAAGCCAAACCTAACAAACTATCCTCCATGTCCATGCCCATATACGAACGACAAGCTAATCAGACAAAAGCTACAGTCGTCTATTTTAGTCATCGTTGTCTATATAACATAACTTCTCGTAAAATGCTGACATTTTCTAGCAAATTAACTTACCCACTGAATCCTCGCCGTTTGTTGATCGGTGATGCAGTATTTGCGGCCGAATTTTCTCCTGATATTGTCAAGTCTGAAATGAGGTAGAAAGGAAAAAAATTTAGTTTGTGCAAGAAAAGTTCAGCTAAATTTGAAATTCGAAATCAATGGGGCTTGTGGGTGATACAAATTTTTTGCAACTTCATGACTTCTACTAGAGATTGTAGTCTACGTCTAATTGTCACACACTTTTGTTGCGCCATTTGTTAGAGGTGTTCCTCGATAAGCATTGGCCTTTGATGTCAGGGGTTTGACCAGGGCAGTGTTTTTATTACGGCTAATGGTTCCAAAGAAGTGACAAAAATTATGAAAAGCGAGAGTCATCCAAATGACTCATGATAGAGACAACTTTTTGCAGTGCCGTGTCACTAATGGTGAAATGGATTTTCGTATTTTTTGTCACTTCTTTTGTACTGTCTGTTTGTCTGTTTTGTACTGTTTTTTATATTGTACTTTTTGGCACTAGTGGCAAAATAGAATTTCATGAATATTTTTGGTAACTTTTTCGAACCATTAACCGTCAATATAGAAATCCTTCCTGATCAAACCTCGAACCCTCTACACAAAAGCCCGAAACTTATGCAAACTCAATTCGTTTGATAACATCACATCTAGTCTAGTGACAAAACACCATTTCTCAACTTGTTGCATAAATTACTATTTCTCTCGTTCTTTTTGAAGGGGGGAGATTGGTACGATGAAAGTGTGACTTACTTGTTATAAGGTATAGGGAAAGTGCGGACAAAGGGGGATGGGGTATCACGAAGTTGAGAAAATAACTATGGTCCTTTCATAAGCGCCACACCTCGTGTAAAGATTCAATTTGATAACATTTAAAAGTTTCACATGAGTCTTGATACCAAATCTTGTACTTCATCAGCTTCAATTATACGTGTGCCGTCTACTTCATAAAATAACCACAGCTCAAAGTGATTATAAATTTTATCGCTGACGTTGTGATGATTAGTCCGTAATAAAAGGTTAGTGGATGCTCCACAGTTAAGTAATGAATGTAAGTGATTCATCTAAAATGTTTCGTTTTTTTTTTGGTTTTTATTGGTTTATTTTTGTGTATGCAATAAAAATTCAGCAAGAAACTTGTGTAGAAGAGAGATGAAAAAGCGATTACGGTCAATGACTGAACTGAATTTGAAATAAAATCATGGAAAAATGTCGAAAAAGAAAACCGAATTTATCCAAGCATCATAAACACCCATCAGAATCATTTCACTTTGAATGTTAAAATTTGTAGAAGAGAAAACAACAACAACAAAATCATGTAGAAACGAGAATGTCCTCGTCGGTCGTGTTGTGCAATTGGAAAAAGTTACATGAAACATTTTCAGCGTACACTTATTATAATCCATTTATAAAGTCAACTCTGAAAGCGTGCAATTTTTAGTTCAATAGCCAAGTTGTGTAGTGGTGGCTAATGTTTAATAGACACGAAACTTTCAATGACAAAGTACGTTTGTGTATATATGCATCGGTGGTGCTTGATAATGTACGATGCTAAAGTTGATACAGAGCCAGCAGTTTTAATACAATATTTGTAGTGTTACAACAAAGACTTGAACAAGTGTTTCATAGTCTATACAATTAACTTTAAATTTTAAATTTGAAATTGAGATAAATTTAAATATTTATTGACATGGCTAACAATACAACCCATTGTGCGATATTCTTAAATTTTTCTTTTTTTAATTTTTATCAATTACCAACATAGAACATGGACATTGCTCCGTCAATTTTGTTATCGAATCAAAGACCCGCGGGTATATTGCGTTGACAAATACGAAAATCTTAAATTTCTTCTTCTTCTTCTTCGACCGACAATGACGCCGTTTTCAGTATTGTTCTATGACACATCAGCACCATCCAGGCCAAGTTATTCTCGAAATGTTGCCAAAATTTTCACAGGTCGCCTTTCGAAGAGCACGGTGGGGCTGAACGAAGTTTAAATAAACATTTCAACTTCCGTCCCGGTTTTTATCATAGTTGAGTGGTAATGAAAGAATATGCACTGCCCTTGCACTGTATGCTAGAAATTGTGTGTCAGTTACGTTGAGAGGTCAGACAACGGAAGTCGAAGGTTTTGATCCGACGTTCTCACGTTTTTTGTCGTAATACTTTTTGCTATTTTTTTTGGATTTTATTTAGCACAATCTTAGGAAACCCAACATATGAATATGCTTTTATGGCTTAATGGAGAACATTGAAACCAAATAGATGAAAACTTCGACCTCCATTTACTGACCACTCAAGGTAACTAGCATAAAGTGCAAGGGCAGGCCATACTCTTTCTTGAGTGTGGTACTCAACGTGCTTCGGCGAACGCCTGCAGCAGTATCTGCTAGTCTTTAAAAGTCGACTTTTTCGGAAAATGAAAATTTTCGAACGCACGGTGGCGTTCAGCGACTATGACCTTCGTGTGAATCTTTATCGATGACACTACCGACCCAACCTGCAAACTTCACAAATGACTTTGACTGTAACACGTGCCGTTGAACATTAATCCCCTCTCCCTACTCTATGATAAAAACCAGGATGGAAGTTGAAATGTTCATTTAAACTTCATTCAGTCCCACCGTGAGAAGGTACAGAGAGTGTTTGTGACGCAAAATTTGTCTTATTTCGAATAAGTAATGTACCGGACGACACGAACATACGAATTTGTTACTCATCACACTAAGTGTATTTGTCTTGTTACAAAAAGGCACCGAAAAGTCTGCGTAATGTTTTTGTTTGTAGGGGGCGGGCGTTTTAAATTATGTGACAAGACTTTGTCTCATATTTATAGTTGGAATTGAATTCGATAAATGAAAACTTTTCTTTTGGATTTCACTTCACTTCGTATCTCACTTTTATTGCGATTCAAAGACACTTCAATGATTTTCTTTATTACTCGTCCACAATGTATACCCAGACGTGAGCAGACGGTTACAATTATGATTTGTATCCCGTGTTAACCCGAGACATAACACCGAAAGTTTGATATACACTTGCTCTCTCAATTGACTAAATTACAATAATGGAGAAGAAGCAAAAAAAAACCCGTCTCCAGACTCAAAAACGCATTAAACAATATTATTGCAAAGCGATAAAACCGAGAGCGACCTTAAGTTTGAAACATGTCTTTCTGTACAACAGAAGCGAAATTGATAAATTGTTGAATGACTCACGATTAGTATGTGAGGATGTGAGACATAGAATTTCAGACACAGATTGTTCTTTGTGGCGTTTAATAAAATAATAAATTCCCATTTCGCTGAACTTCCTTAAAGCATTCCAACACAGTTAGTGTTATTTATCACAGCCGCCGCTATCATGTTGTGAATATGTTGACCATGTTAATGTTTTCAATTCTAAAAATACGATTTGTTTTCGTTTTGCTATATCTATACTCGTGCTGCTTGTACTACACACAAAAATATCCACAAATCGGTCTTATACAATCAATTTATGAAGAGAGATGAGCACCGAATAAACTGATGGTGTGTCTTATATGAATTAAAATTAGATACACTTCACTCACGTCAATGTCTTTTGGTTGAGCGTTTTTTTCCCGTGTATTTTATTTTCTTTTGCTTCATTTTCATTTTGTTTTGTTATTTTACTCGTTATTTAGGATTCATTATTTTGTAAGGAAAAAAAAACTTTTTTTTTGTGTGTTTGCTTTCCGTTCTAAAAAATGTTTTTCTTTTTAAGTATAGCTCTGTGATGGTGAATCAAGTAATATAATTAATTAGTGGGTATGGAAGTTGTATCCGCCTTTAGTGTTAATACCACTTCTTTTTCATAAGAAATTTAATTTGTAATAATTTCGAGGTTTATTTCTGTCCAATGTTGTAACACACATTCTTGTATACGGAGAAATGACCACAATTAATGTTCACATTTGGTTGTATATTTAATGTGTAAAGTGGTGGAAACACCCCCACAGTTAATCTTTCAGAAATGGTGTAGTCATCTGTTTTCGACAATGATGACCTAAATAGAGGATTGACTTGGCATAGCATTTCTTTATATAGCAAATTTGGGTCTTTAACAAATGAAGTAACAGATCTCTCATTGGACAAAAAGAAATACTTCATCAAATGAAGTATTAGATTTATCGAACACAATACGCCTTTTTCTGAAAAATTAGTTGATAACTCGTTACGGTACAATTGGTGTAGAGAAAACGAAATTTTAATGTTCCTTCCATAAATGACGATTAATATTTTCCCTAATTTATAAACATCTCTTCACCCGGCCGTACACGCTTTTCCTGTATCTTCCAACAGAACGTCTCACAATTTGTCAGACCCTTATGACGCTTCTTAATACTTATTTGGTTACCCAGGTGTGATAACGGATAACGGGAAATTACAACAAGATCAATGCTCGCAGCCAGAGAGAAGCGAATATTGCTCGAGTTGGAGTCTCTTTTATCTCCCAGAGGTAAACACAACGTTTTTCATGTTTATATTGTGTGATTGACCCTTTCTTCTCTACGAAACTCAAAAATCAATTTGCTGTTACCATATTCGGAAGCTTCACTTAGGAACAGTTCACAAATCACGTCAGACTGTTAGGGGGTGCTTCGAAAATTATCTAAAATAGCGTAACGTCATTTATGAACGTGGAGACTTACTCCACTCGACGCGACGTAGAGTAAAAGTTGGTGCCTGAGCACATACACTACACCGTATAGTTTGAACGTGAAAAATTTCAACGATGCAATGTTACCATATCATCGTTGACTGGTATTCTGGTACACTTTTACTTTATTCCATGCTTGGAAGCTGGCTCATGTATCCAGAATACTCTTTACATATTTGGCTAAGCATAGGACATAAACAACTAACAGCAACCACCGTCGCTCGACTTCAGGTTGGACTAACTACATAATGTTGAAGCTCAATGTTGTCTGGTCTTTAAAAGACCGTCTTTTATAGGAAACATTAACAAAGAAACGGTTGAAATGAGAAATTGAGATAACTGGGGATAAAAAGTTCGGAGGTACAGTTTTCATGTGACGTTTGTTGATGCGAGGCGGAACCTTGGTCAATAATCAGATTAAAACGTGACTTCTCATTTTTACCCGAGTTATGTAACGTACTTAACATGCTAAGGTCGTCGAAAATTTGTGGAATTGAATGAAAAGAACAAAGAGTTTCGTTCTGTGTTTCACACGAACCTACTAACTCGTTGGCTGTAGAGCTAATTTTTATCTGAAATGAATGCTACTGGGAGCTAGTCGCTTTTTTGGTCATCACCACTGGTAGTATCAGATGACTACCTCGTTTCTGCAAGACGTAATTTAGTGAGTTCATAGCTCGAACGAAGTGACCAAATTGAGAGAAGAATTCTATAACTTTGTCACATAAGACATGAAAGAGTGATTTACTCAAGGTAACGTAGAAAAATGTAAATTGCAACGTAAGTACGCATGAAAATTACATTTAAGTTTGCATCCACACATTAGAATATCATAGCTACGTCTGTACACATTTTGGATCCTTAGGTACCTTAAGCTCAGCCGATCACTTCCAACTCTTCTAAATAAAAATCAAGACTGATAAGACTCAGCTATCTATAACTTAAATTGTGCTGCTTCAGAGAAATTTTTTTCGACGCCTTCCTAGCAGATAGTGTTAGTTGATTCATAAGCTAAAACTTCCCCAGTGACTGTAATAAGAAAATCCTGTTCGAAATACTGCAATTTAGCCAAATACGAAAAATAATTAAATGGCACGACCCAACCCTGGTTTTAACCACAATAGCGAAAATAATCTGGCGTTAGTCACATATTGCGATCACGTTACAAACAGGCTTAATTTGAACTATGACGCAAGCATTTCTGGAACTTTAAGAACCAGCAAAACAATTTTGTGAGTTTCTTCTTCTGTAAAAATCCTTGGAATCCGGCACAAATCGGCCTATTCGTCACGAGACCGACGATGTAGCAGTCAAAATTGCTTACTAAAACCTGGTAAACACGCACTTGATTTTCTAATGCACAATTCCCATCGAAACCGATAAAAGACTGACCGTAAATAAGGCAAGTCTGCTACCACAATGTTAAAAATTATCTCCAAACGCAAATGCTCTCATTTATACTCATAATTATGACACTCGCCGCACATTCATCTGCATTATCAACAAGGACAGCTTGTTCATCATTATTTAATGTACAGTAGCATGAGTATACTTTGAATCAGTATAAAAAAGCAGACAACACTGAATTTATAATGATTGTTGGTGCAAAGCTTGAGGTTACGAAAATGAACAGGTAGCATGAAACATCATTCTACAATAAATAGTAAATTTATGGAACGGCGTTGCGAAAAGTGGGTTTTTTCAGGCTTCATTTGGATGACTGTCAAGGGGTCTTGTTTGCTCTATATTTTTCTCATCGATATAAGAACATGCAATGTTAAACAACAGTTTAAAATAAAGTTCTTGGATGTGTGTCTGATCTTTCTGTACAGATAGACAAAGACACGCTCTAAAGTAAGCGCTAAGTTCAAACTTATTCTGTTCGTATAAAACGTACGTTGTAGAACAAATTACACGATGTGCATTTGAATTTTGTGTAGTGGTGTGCGTGACATGTTAGCGCTGTTCTTTAGTTCGACATTGCAGCCCTCTGATTTTGCTTGTTCTGTTACTAAATGGGTACACTTTATGTCACTCTTTTTGAAGCAATAACAGTAAATAAAAATCCTGACCCTGATCAAGCCACGAACCCCCGACACCCCAAAGTTCAATAGAAACACCTCTAATCATTTGGCTGTTGAGATTAGCCACAGTGAGCCAATTTTTGAAGCGTATGCATAAATCCAATCGTCTTAACCATAGAAGTTTTTGCAGCTGATGGTAGCAGAGAACGTTGAGGAATTGGCTGTTTTGGACACACGATGTGGTTATCGAACTCACTTCGCTCGTTTGAAAACATCACATCTAGTGACAAAAACAGAGAAATGGGGTCTCAACTTCATGCACTAGATGTGTAGATTATCAGTCGAGACCGCATACCGAGTGAGACAATAGTTATCAGGTGCCAGAAAAAGCATTCATCACCGAGTTGCATACAACGTTTTTCTCGTTTCGACAATGAGTTTGAGAAAAATGAATTTTTTTCTTTGTTTTCTCAAAAAGTTCAAGGTCATAATTCACATTTGCGCTCGTGGAGTATGGTCCCTGGGTTAAACAATAAGCTCTTTGATCAAATATAAATATGCAAGCTGGTTATAGCATACGAGGCATACGAACAAGTCATATTTATTTAACCTTTGATTCTCATTAGTCAGGAGCAATCGAATTTTTTTTGTTTTGTATTGAATGCGCCTTGATTGATATTTAATTTCATAAATTCGCTTGCCATATAAATGGAACGTATTTTTTTTCCTTCTCGAAATGTTTGCTCTAGGTTAATTACTCTGTAAAAGATGATTGGGCGAAATATAATTCGAAATATCTGTGCGAGGCATATGATATGTATTTATGAGGAAGTAGTCAATAAAACTGAGTGTGTCACCGAGTCATTGCTTTAAATTAATGCGCGTAAATTGTGAG
>JANTFA010102002.1:0-14045 GCA_026413405.1 Phytosciara flavipes | reverse complement strand
CTAAACAAACAGTTAAACAAGCAAAACAAAACAACATCAACCGAGAAACCGCTTTTATCTTATTTTCAACATCATTTTTCGTCTAATGATGTAATGTTGATATAAAACGTTGCGGTTTTTTCTTTCTCTTTCGTTTAGATAAATACTGCAAAGGAACATGGGATGGTTGGGCATGTTGGCCCGACACAAGAGCCGGCGAATCAGCATACTCATCATGTCCTGAATTTATAACCGGATTTGATCCAGCACGTAAGTAGTTAGAATAATAATTTTCTTTTTGATTATTTAGCTGATATCGATTCAGAGAAGTTTTAATATTGAACAGAACAGAGCTGCAACACTAAAGAGAATCAAGTGAAAATCCATTTTTATCGATGATGATGATGATGCTGTGTATTGGAAATGTTTAATTTGTTATTACACTCACTTGTTGCGTTTGATTTCATATTTCGTTTGATAGAAAGCAAAGAAAAGACGTGTTGGCAGATTCCATTTCCTATAGAGTAAAGTACCCGAATGCGGAGTGGGTTGATAATGTGGAACTGCACTGTATCTTGAAAATTTGAGAGTAAGAGGGTGACACATACAAGCCTCTTCAGAAGGAATTAAGAGCCCTGTCTTCTCTCTTTACCATTCACAGTTTTATTTCTTACCATGCCATTATCTCTTTTACTTCTCGTAATTGATGGGAGTGCTCTTCTTTTATGGTCTGTTTGTTTCCACTGCTGGATTGATGTAGACCGCCCGATCTTCTTCTACCTCGAACAATCCATTGCTACTTGTTGCCCGTTCTTTTCTAAGTTATTTTCTTCAAGAAATTTTGTGATTCCATTCGTCAACTTCACTGGTGGTCTGCCTCTAGGTCTTAGGGTGGTCTCCACTTCATGATTGTTTTGGCCCAACTTCCATCTGCACTGTGTCCCGCCCAACTTCACTGTTGAGATGCTATCCTTTCCGTTACATGAACGATTTTGGTTTGCTATCGAATCTATTGATTTGTCATATTCTATCTCTAAGCGTAATTCCTTAATACTTCGTTCCATAGCTCCTTGCGCTACTCTGAATTTATTTTCAGATGCTTCATACGTTAGCACTGGAAGGGCACATGTGTCAAACTTGGAACACTCTACGTTTTAGACTTTTATTCATATTGCTTTCAAAATTGAGTCTGAGGTTCCGAAACTACGGCCATATAAGATCAGTTCTACGCTTCACTCATGTAGTTCGGTTGTCCAGACCTCAGTTTAAGTGTTGACTCGTTCGATGACAGTTTCACCAGTTTTAATGTCTCTGTCCTCGTCAATGTTTGTCATTACTTCTGTTCTGCTCTATTGTATACACGACGTAGTGTTTTACTAGACGTATCGAATGGAGTTCGAATACATTGAGTCTATTCTATATTCCACTATATTCCATCGACAATGTTTCCACTGAATCAAAGGCTTTTTCGAAGTCGATGAATATCAAGACTATCCACTTCTCGTATTTCGTTACACTTCTCAATCAACGTTCTCATCACATTCGTTTCTACTTAAGACAGATCTAAATCTAGCTTGTTCAACAGGTTGGTGGAAGTCAAACTTTTTGGAGTTAATTTTTGCGATGATTTTCATGAACAGTTTGTAGGTTGCTGAGAACAGGCCTACGGTTCGGTAATTTTCCAGCTTTGGAATGTGTCTTTTTTGGGCAATGTGAATTCTACATTTTCACATGCTTCTGGCACTTTACAACATTGAAGACTTTTATCTAAACATCTAGATGTTTCAGCTGAAGTATGATCGCCAATGACTAGAGATGTACATGAAAAGGGTATGACTAGCCTCTTGCTTAGCCGCTGTCAACATAGCCTCAGATCGAAACCGCTTTAGAAACATTCGCTTGATCTAAAGTGTGTTCTGAAATAGCTAGGCCAAGACCTAACATACATTCGATTCAGGCAGGATGTTTTTCATGAGAATTCCTACAAATGTTCCTCTAAATGTTCCACAGTCGGCTACTTTACTCTACCTATTATAACGTTGAATTGACTCAAGGTTAAAAATTTCATAAACTTTTATTTAGATCATGACCGGACTGTTTTTATTATGTAGTTATGAAAGAAACCTCTGCGGAAACTTCATAAAACGAGACTATTAAATCAAAGCTAAACATCCGTCCACTTAACACACCAGAAAAGAATTTCAATTTCAAACATCTTTTCCGCATTGAACACACAAACAAAGAAGGAAGGAAAAAAAACGTTTTGCTCGATATTATGTATTCGTTTCGACGTTGATAATGTACAATATGTTACACAAAATAGGAAAAACAGTCAATGGAAAGAGAGATGCCCTGCTCATTCGTTTCTCAAATATTTATCATTTTTATTTAAGAAAACATTCACCATCCTGAAATGGTTTGTTCAATTCCAAACGAAATAAACAGAAAACCCACATATGGAACAACCTAAAACGCACATAACCAGACACAATACGCACATCGAGCGCATTATTAAATTTTCTTTTATGGTATCCATATAAAATGGTAGTTACATTGCATACAGAGAGCCGTTATCATTTCAGATTGTAATGCTTAAGTCCCTCAAGTACGTCAAAATAAAAGTAATTGGATTGATGCGAACTTTGACCGTTACATAAAATGTTAGCTTGGAGGTGACACAAAGCAATTTCAGTGAGAAAAACGAATTACAAATGGCAAAAATACACAAAACCACCACCAGCACGAATATTTGTTTCGCTATAAATTGAAAAGACATGAGACGTGCCGTTTTTCCATCAATTGGAAAGAAATCAGTCCGATTTCTATTGAAAATGTTAATGGCATTTTGGCGATCTGTGTGTGATCGTTCTTTGCCCATTGGTTTGCCCATTATTTTTCTCTCAATGCTTTTGTATACATAAAATAATTGGAAAGACACACAGAGCTTTTCTTTTCAAAACGAAAAATACGTTTGGTAATTCTAAAACAGAGAAAGAATACCGTAGCAGAAGCTGCGACGGAGCCCCGTACTATCCCGAATATCTAGAGCGTACGTAGCCCTAGTGCCCACGTAGCCCTACTATTGTGTTTTCACTCGAAAATTTTACTGTATAGACCTCCGTTTTTTCAAAGCCGCAATATGTTGGAGCCATAGATTTAATATACTTTAGACTCACATATACTAAATCTATGGTTGAAGCTGTCAACTTGGCAACTGTCAACGTAATATATGAAGACATTTGCGGCGGTAATAAATTGCGGCAAGTATAAACCTACGCAACCCTAACGTGACCACATATCCGTTGTGCACAATTATAAAAGCCCAATCTAGGTACAAGCGCAAAAGACTCATATAGCCCTAAACTAGCTTCCTTAGTCAAAGGCCCCAAATCTATTCTCTAGACCGAATTTTCCCATTTTTACATAGTATCTTCCTAATGTTCCAAATTAATGGCAGTAGCCCTCAGTACTTCGTACAAGTCTAAAAAAAGACCCTTGCGGACATTTTATCGTATCCATTAAATTTTTACTTTGTTTTGTTGGCTTTATATATCACATTTGTGAAAAATTCCAACACAAACAGAGTGGATATTTTGATGTTTCTTGTGCAAGCAAAATGTTTTCCTTTAGAGTCTCACATAATTTAATTGCAATCCAAGGTTTATGGAATATTGTTGAACTGTTAGTCTGTCACACACGACAAGCACAATCAACAGTATTCTCATCGGATCTATTAATTCATTCGATATTGGGAGGTCGGGGCACTTTCGCATGGAACAGGCTCTCATGATGTTCTCATGTTCGATAAAAATTTCCATTGAATTTCAACTTCGGACGAATTAAAATTTCGATGAATAATAATTTACTACAAATCGAATTTGCCGATAAATTTATTATCAGCTTTGAATTACAATTCCAGTGCAAACACAATCTGAGGCGAATTTCAATATTTTATGCATTTCGAATCGTAATTATATTTCAAATTAGCTTCTTGAATATAGATTACACCGGTGTATATTACATTGTGTGTACCGGTAGTTTAATTGCAGTGTTCTTAATGCAATGCAGTTTTACGTAAATTGCGTCGCTCAACAGACTGGCGCATACTACGGCACTGGTGTAGTTTGCCAGAAGAATTTATTTTTCCTCGTCAAAGTTGTAATAACAATTTGTCTTGAAGCAATTATTTTCAAAGTTGTATAAAAATGGTGGCATCTGTTCAAGATCGCTCTTGTATTTCTTATATAATTGGCTCCGCAGAATCGTTTATTTTATATCGTGACAGACAATGCACACAATTTTATATTAAAACCATGGTATACCTCTGCTATACAAATAAACACAAAATTAAGCTTTTCCATTGGAATCTTCGTTTTATAAATTGGGTGGTAAGAAGCGAGCCAACCCAGCCAATCATTATTTCCGTAAGTCTTGTCGTAGAGAAGTCTCTAAAACATGTTGACACAATTGAAATTTCACGCTTCAGAAAAATGAGACAATGCTTGTGTGCACTTAAAATCCATTCAACCCAGATGTGTTTTATTGGTTTCAGGAACTGCACACAAAGAATGCGGTCCGGATGGCGTCTGGTTCATACATCCCAATTCAAATAAAACATGGTCAAATTACACAACATGCGTGAATGTAGCCGATATGGAGGTAAATTGAGATTAATCGTTGATTGAAAGTCTTTGGAAATTATGGTCGATTTAATCGCAATGCATTTCCATAAAATTAGTTTACCATAAAAACCAATCTATCTGCTCGTACTCAATCTATTATAATGCAGTTGCGTTGTTTTCGCTTGAAATTAATTACACTTTCGGTTAGGTACATATAATAATTGAGCTTCGGGTATTTCATTTTGAAAAAGTATCCAACCAACCAATTTTGTAAATTAATTTATCTCTGATTTTTGCGCACGTGTTCATAATATTCGCATGCATTTTAATTATTAGATTAATTACAGAGATTCGTTGGAACAATTTCATTATGGATTTATTGAATGCATCATATTAATCAGTTTAGCATTTGAATTTACTCTATGTGGGTGCTGAAAGCTAAAATATTTTATGACTTAATCCCATTGCAAAGTGAAGATAAAAAATACCCAGCAAACACCACACCTATCGTAGATCACTTCCACATGTTGTTTAATCAATTTCGAATTACAATTATTGTTAGTTATATGAAAGTGAACTGTGCATTCTTCCTAGTGCCTGCTGTTAGTAGCACAGTGATAGTTAAAACTAGTTGATTAACAGTAAATTTTGTACTTCTGGAGCTTCTAGTACGTCGTCTAGACTTTAGAGAGAGAGAGAGTATTGACGTAGTATAGTATGACTCACGGAAACTGCCGCCCCAGGAAGGAGTTTCGACACTACTCTCATTGACGGACAATGAGTTTCCAATGGAGTTTTAATCCATAAAACATAAGTAGGACTCGTATGAGTAGTCTGTTCCATCGTACGATAAAAACGACAAGCCGAAGACAACCGACCGTCATCCACAGAAACAAACAAAAACGCAACTAAAACAAATTCACTCGGTTGGAACTTCAAAGTGAGGTTGTGTTCAGTGAACGTATTTCCGGGGGTCTCCCTCTATATACGTTCACTGGTTGTGTTGGCGTCTCTGTGGATGACGATTGACATTTTCAACGATCTTGCAACAGAACTACAGCTAGCTAACCATCACTGCATCTTTTAATCATTCCATTAAAACTCGTTCCTTGTTAAAGCTGCTCACAGCAATTCCGGAAGTACCGTAAGAAGTCTAATTTGAAAATTTATGTCAGGAAAAAATCCACCAAAATCAGGTGAAATAATCTTCTCGAGGTATGAGCGGCTGGTGGCCATTTTGAAAGGTCACAGATAACAGTGTTATCGATTCTTTCACGGTTTTCATTATCTTTCGAACCAAAAAAAAATTACGAAAATCTAATGAAATTTACCCAGTTGTCGAACAGCGCTAACGTATCACACACACAACCACACAGGCGACGTATGTTCCATTAAAGCGAATAAGTTTGAATTTTTCTCATTCTGGAGGACGACGGCGTCGCTAGGTATTTGAACACGAATATAACACACAGACACATTCAAGAAGATTTTTTTCTCAATCTGCTGTTTGACATTGCATTATCTAGGCTTTCGCATATTGATGAATTTACCCAATTTATTCGTAGAAAACACTGAATTCCTAACACTCCAAGGCACCTAGCACACGACCCAATAACACTATTCCAATGACCCGATTCTAATGACCTATTTCTGGATTGCTATCGTCACTTCTATCATTTGCTGTTCTGTTTACACTTATAGCGTGTATTTTTCCGCAGACATTCTTAATAAAATAAAAATCAACTCTGCTACTTCTTTTGTTCAAAGTATTGGTCAGTGTTATTATATCAAATCTTGTTCTTCTTTAGCTTAACTTTACATTTCTATTTATTATGAAAACAGTGCCGAGAGCTCATCATTTATTTTTGACATTGTTGCCGGTAACAGATGATTACTAGCCGTTTTAAAAGGAGTCTGAGGCACAACTCACACATTCGTCTTTGTCTCATATATCCATTTACTTAATACAACTTAATCTGCTAATGTATTTACAATGAAATATAAATTTCCTTTCCAGTGGAGGCATCAAGTCAATTTAATTTATGAGACCGGATATGCAATTTCCCTCATTGCTATACTACTTTCACTGGCGATACTGTTCTATTTTCGGTAAGTTCTATGATTTGCATTTAAACCATTTTTTTATAATTTATTTTCGTATGGAAACTGTACAATGTGCAGTGTGTACATGAGATGTTTTGTTTACGCAATGACTGTGCGCGACTGTGTTTATACAACTGAAGTCACTAAATTCTGGTGTCCTATTTAAATAATTCTAAAATTAATATTGATCCCATGATATAGAATTTTGGCACAAACATTGATATTAGTTGAATGAAAGAGTGACACTTTGAATATGGTCGTTCGTTTAACGATATTTAATAGGCAGAATCTGACGTACTTTTGAGTCTTGCATGCTGTTTTCGTTTGATATCTTCCTATGCAACAAATCGATGAACCGACGCCAAGTTCAAAAAGAAATCTTTTCAAGCGAGAGAAAATTCCAGTTTAAGTTTACATGTTAAGACACATTGCGGTGACTACATCACATGTGTTCGTTTCCACAGTGCTCCCTCTAGTGTGATAAATTGTCTTTGATTTCAGGAGCTTAGTGAACGGCACCCATTTCATCCATTCACTGTTTTGAACTAAAAGTTGAAAAGAAAAAAATTGCCTCACTCGAGATTGTTTGGAGTTGGAGTTTTTAATCAAAAGAACAAAGAACAGGAAATGTTAGCATCAAATAAAACCGAATAAGTCACTGCGATGAGAAGCAAAGTCTTACATTCGATTGTTCTTAAAGTCACAATCAACATCATTAAGTTACCATTTACTCAGTGATGTCTGAGTATGACAATGTCTGATGTCAATTGTTCAGCATTCATTAACAGCAGTATTATTATCGCATCTAGTACTTCTTTCGATACTCTTATTTTTGAGAGACGCTATAGTAACGGACCCCTAGAGCAAGGCTATACACTGACGAGGTTATGCCATCCGCTATTTTTTTCATGTGAACCTTTCACCTTTAACATACAAAAAACTCAAAACATGTTTGCATGGAAAGTGGTGTGGCAGCCGATTACCTGTTTGGCAAGACCTTGCTCTAGCATTGCTCTAGAGTACCACATAAGTAAGTGTTATGTAAAACTGCATCTTTAAATCGTTCTATTTAACTCATCCCTTTTGAAATTGCTTGCAGTCAAAATCAGATGAAATTTACTCGAAATACTTTTTCGCTCTGGTGGTGTAGAGAGCTAACGCGTTGGATTTACAAACCAACGATCGGGGGTTCGAGTCCACCGTCAGACAAATCAAGTTTCAATTCAGTTGTCGAATCGCTTCATCTAAACAAACATTGGAAATACTTTTTCTACCTTCACTGGGTAGTATCTAGGGGTGACCACAGAAGCTTTGCCCTTACTCAGGAATTCGAATTCCTCACAAACGTAAAATTGAAAGCATTAGGCCCTCGTACTTCGAACGGCTTCATAAATTGCTAATAAAGCTCACATAACTCAGAGCTTTTCCTTTATTTTTTGTATAGTCGTCAACCAAATGAAAAGTTAATTGTCGATGATATAAAAGTCAATAACAACGGAGTTTATGTCGCACAGATGTGCTAAAAATAACCTTGAAAGCCTGGTTATTTTCAGCACAGCCATCAAAATTATCTTCAGAGTTTATTTTCTGATTCAATTTGTTTTCTATTTCCAAAGCCATAAATACATTTAATGCGTAAACTTCATCGCCATAAATTTTTATGAATGTGACACGTGCGTGTGTAAAAGCAGCCGAAGTGCCTTGAAGTATAAGAGGCATTGAGAATAAATATGAGTGGAATGAATAGAAGAAAAAACCTTCTAACGCAGTTTTCGTAGTAGGTTCAGACTCAAAAGTGTGCCGAGATCTGATTCAATCGGTTTCTGATTCAAACACGAGCAGATTTAAGTTGATAGAATCGAAATTTGTTTTTTGTGTAATCTGATACAATATGCTTCTCCAACCGGACCTATCAGCGGCTAACGATTCGCCACGAGGGACTCCGATCGTTCATAAATTTGCGAGTATTGCGTCGCACCACCTGACCTTTGGTCGACATGCACTCCTCTTCCCTTCTGATTTGGTCGACAATATTTTCTTCGGAATACAGTTTCTATTCATCCTTTCCACATGACCGAGTCACCGTAGTCTAGTCAGTTTGACTATGTTCGGTTCTCCATAAAGCTGTGTTAGCTCAAAGCAGACTGTACGCGCCATCTTGTTTGATGCAGATCCCGAACTCGAGCGAAAATTTTACGCAAGACCTACCATTCAAAAGGGAGTACGTCTGTGCTTCCTTTTGCGTGATGCACCACGACACAGGCTTAACGAAGCATAACTGTCGATCCATGACAACATGACAACAGACATTTAGAGAGGGGTGTCCTTGACGCAGAAGTAAAAAATTCTCAAATGAATTAAGTTTTCAATGTTAGTACTGCGTTCCGATTTTTCATACGTTGAAGAGGTGCCAATTTTCCGTTAAAAAAATCTGCTGAATTTATTCTGCTGTATTTCTTGGTAATTTTAGATGCTATGATCGATCCCATCAACGCAAAATAGCTCGTGTCTAAAGAAATCAGAGAGTTGATAATTATGGCGACTGGGACTACTTTTGATTTAAGCGCCGTCTACGTTTAGTGCTTGATATCAAATCTTATACTTCGACAATTGTAGTACAATATTTTGCTGTCGCTCTTTTTGTCATCTTTGTCAAAGACAGACGCCGTGCCGTTTGTCAAAGATTGAAATTTCGTTTTTTTTCTCTCTTAAAGTGAAATATAGCAACATAATGTAATGGAGTCTCCGTCTTCCAGAATACTTTATCAAGACTCCCAACGAATTCAATTCACTAAATCTTATAATAAATAGCAAAGACTAGGTAAACTCCTCGGGGAATGTGTGTGTGTACGTTTGCATTGAGGCTATGTTTAGGCAAAGTGTCTTTTAACGGAAACCAAAAATCCAAATCACGTTTCCCGCATTTTTCATCACGTCCGTATTTTCATGTTGTTTGTACAGTTTACTCAAAGATTTATCATATTTTGGGATACATCCAACTAAAATGTTTTCGTACCCGACAAAACCGAGAGAATATATTAATTTGATCGATATTGTGGCGTTCGAAAGGTTGCCCAGCATGTCGCTAACATTTTTGAAATCCTTATTTTACCATCAATCCTCATCCATATTATACAACATCGACATTCAAACCTTAATATTTGTGTTTTGCGGACAAATAGGCATATCTTCACAAGTAGATATGTTGAACATTGAATAACTCTGGGGATCGAACACTCAAGTATTGTATTATAATACATGGCCGATATCAATTTAATTAGAATTCCATTGACAACCGAGAAGAGTCTCTCCTATCTTCATTTTCGTTTTGCGATAAACAATAAATCCAATTAATTGTTTCAGTGCCGTTTCCTCGTCCAGTTTTCCCCAATAAATCGATAAGAATTCCAAGTTTAAATGAATGGTAGGATTGAAGTGATACCGGAGGTTATAATAATGTATTTAGGCAGCTTTGTATAGGCAGGGATTTCCTGACGTTTTGTTTATGTTTGTGTAATCAACTAATTCCCAGAACATTTTATCGTTTACCAATTAAGTGGGATGCTTATTATGAGTTTAACTATTCAATAAATCACTCACGAGCTACATAACAATATTCCGGGGTGTGTTGGGAATGCTTTCATTGGTGAACAATAAATTTAGTACGGGTTGATTCTTTTGTGGCCACACCTGGTCCTCATAAATAATGTTGTTTAGCAAAATTAATTTGAATTTTACAGAGGTCAATCCAAGAACTTTGTTTTAACTTATTCGAATATTGGAATACTGTTTGATTGGGGGATGTGTTGTTTAACAATGAAGCATGACTTCCGTTCACTTGCGGCACAGTTTATGCCGAAACTGTATTGATCAATTTTACAAAATAATATTTGGGTCTAATAGAATGTCATCGTGCTAAAACTTATAGATCGAGCTACCTCATACGGAACCATATCGAAACAGACACCAAAGACCAGTCCTTGACAAAATACTTTTCTACGAGAATTTTTTTCAAAATCCTCAAATGGCGACTTTTTGTTGGACCAACCTTCCAAAGGCACTAATCTTCGGTCCTGGGTTCACATAATAATAATTCCAATGGCACTTGTTTGTCGAGGGCTGCACTGTTTAGTGATTGGTCATTTGTTTAACTGTCTAGGTGTTGCACTGAGCAACTGTCAGCTTGTGCAGAATAACGACCCTAGGTACCACATGCTTAAAGTGTACTCCGAACCACGCCTTCAGTTATGGAACTGGATTATTTTGCGCGTGAACTACTTAGGCTCACACTCAAGCTTGATAAAGTGGGTAGTTATTTCATTAAGCTTGAGTGAGCCTACATTGGAGGAAAATCCTTCTCAGAATTTGTCCACGCCAGGGTTTGAACCCCGGTATTCTTAATGGAAAGCCAGCACGTAACGCACGTAAAACTACTGAGCTAATCCATTCATGGTACTACTGTGCTGAAATGAGCGGGAAACAAATATTCTGACAATTGACACTGGAAAATATGAAGTGTCTGACAAATGAAAACCCCAAAATGTTATCTAATGTTAAACCAACTCTATGTCCATTTGGTCCAGTCCTACAGATTAGCCCTTAACATGTAACAGGACAGAGTCACGCCATCAATCAGAGTTTTTTGAATTTTCAGACTGTCAGATAGCAGCCAGTTCTCAACAAATTTTGTCAGTTACCTAGCTTTCTGTTCCTTTGGGTCCAGAACTAGAGATTAGTATCTTTGAGAAGTCAGTTCGACATCAACACAAAAAGTGAAAGATATTTTGTCGAACATGTCAAGGAGCATTCGAAACGGTTCCTTATGAATGTCAAAAATGCGTTCTTGGGCTCTCGGTCTATCAGTTGATGACACGCCTTAAAAATATTTGAGCAGATAAAACATTATTCGATAAAATTGATGATCTCAATGTTCAAAATGATTTTCAAATTGAGCACTCCAACATCCACTTTACACAGTAGAGCTTACAGCTTTCCATAAACCAGAAAACTTTGCAATAAATTCTTTCGAATCCGGTTTTCACTTCCTTACATTCTGCTGGTATATAGTCGAATACAACCTGGATGAATGTTATGTTGGCTTAAGTTATTTATACGATTTGAGCGTGTTTCTAGCGAAATGTTCAAAGAAGCAGCACAAATGTGGCTACAATTTCACTTTAAGCATTACTTAATCTTTTGGCAAATTTGTACAAAATCGACAGAATTCGTTTCAGTTTAACGGTTTGTTTATTGAAAGATTTTATTTCCAGACATTTTCTTCAATTATGTTCAAACATGGAATTTCAGTAGCAATTAGACGTTCGTGTAGAGAGATTTATATCATATCGAAAACCACATGAATATTAGTTAAGCTTATCATCAAACGTTTGTTTTCCTTAAAGTGCTCCAAGTAATAAAATTTAGTAAATCAGAATCTTTGATACCACAAATGCTCGCTCTGGGATATATTTAATGTTGTTAGCGACGTTGAAATTCCGAAATTGTACAACACAAAGTACATTCATGTTTAGCATAATGTTGTTGAACTATGAGTGGGTGGGTAAATGCAGTGTACAGCATTGAGGTGTAGCCTTTGTTTTTGTGTTTGCCTAACAATTTGCTAATAACGATGAATGAAACTAGCTAATAACCTTTCACAGACGACAAACAAATCATCAGTGTAATTAACGAGTCTGTTACGTCAATCGTTATAAGATTTTTGTCTTGCGAAAATATATTCGTCTTTCGTAAGATAGAAGTTACTTTACAGGCCTGTGATATGCAAATTTGTGCATCAGACGTTAACAAAGAACATCATTCTAACAATTCCATCAACAGCATTTAATATTTATGAAAAGTCGTTCTTCTGGAAATTTCTCATTTGAAGCGAAAACGTGAATTGAGATTTGAATGTTAGTTCAAAGCAATGAAGTTAGATACACGGTTTGGCTAAGTCGTACAAGTCGGAAAACATGCGGATTTTGCCGTTCTAGAGCCTTGAAAGAATGATTTCAAATCCGTATGTCCTCAGTCCTCCGGTCCAAACAAATTCTAATTAGTTCAAAGTAAGAATTCATGCACAGCACAGACATTGGTTTTGATTTGGTATTTTCACTTCAATAAAATGTTCGAAACTATTAGTGGAGTTGCAATCAACCATCTCGTCAACTCGATTCATCGATAGCTGTTTATGCACCAAGTTAAGAAACGGGGTTGTCTTTGTCACTAGATGTGATGCTATCAAACGAATGAAGTGACCAGATGCGAAAAATTCTATGAACGACCAAGTAGAAAGGGTTTATGTGCGATTCAAACATTGGTTCATTAAGGTTATATATCTCAGACGAATGGTGGTCTCTAGTTAGAGGTGTTGCTCTATGAGTATCGGCTTCGGTGTCGGGGGTTCGAAGTTAGGTCGCGGCAGGATTCTTATTTACGGTGATTGGTTCAAAAGAAGTGACTTCACCCCTCAAACGAAGCATGAGAAAGTTCATTTTTCGCAGAACCGCTCCAGAAATTGTTTTTCTTGGCTTTCAAGGATTAGTCCTAAAAGTGTTGTATAAACAGTCTAGGGGGGTCAAACCTCCTTCTTCTCAAAACATTATTTGACAACATCACTCCATTTTGACTATTAAACAGGGTTTTAAAAAGAGAGCAGTGAACTTTTGAAAGTCGATCCACGCTAGTATTTGACGCTGAATTCAGTTGTTAAGTATTCCACTACGAGTTGCCTCCTTAATTAAAATTTTTCAACATGCGGAGGTGGATTCTTCAGCGTCTTAGAGTCTGACAAGCGATACAGTCACTGGTGCAGCCATACTGTCTTCTAATATTCCTGTTACCAACTTGGTGACTTCACATAGAACTATGTAACAGCACTCCCAATTGAAGTTTTGCTTTTCCAATCCTGTCTAGAGAATACCATTATATGGCATTCATTCCTATAACAAAACTGAAGCCGAGACTATCCCTGTTTCACCTCCTTTTCCTTTCTTTTTATATATTGGATGTTAACCGCACAGAGACGACAGACGTACCGTTATTACATTTGGCGAATCTGTTACTTCGTTTCGTTTGTTCGAAGTATACCGTTTGATTCGATTCGATGTCTTTTACTTCATTTGTTGCAACATAAATTTGTGAATATAAGAGAACGCTGTGTCGAGTTAGTCGCTTATTACGGTCATCATTGTCGGTAGCAGATGACTGCCTCGTTTTAACGGAAATGTTAGAGCTGGTTGAACAAATTCTCATTCGCCAGTTTATATACAATCAGCAAATTTATATTTTACACACTGAAAAATTTCAGCTGTTTTTTCAATACAAAATACATTGACAAAA
>JANTFA010101891.1:0-14046 GCA_026413405.1 Phytosciara flavipes | reverse complement strand
TGTTCGAACCTTCTCCCCTTGTAGAGCGTGCGTAATTTGTGAATGGCCCCTGAGAAAAATTTATAGAAAAGATTTTTTGCAGAGCTTTTCGTAGTATCATACACAGCCAATGAGTATTGCGTGCTGGATGATGGTGTTTTTTTTTGTATGAAAATATTGAGAAATAATTTATTTTTTAGTGATTTGGACTGTTGGACCCCACAGTAGATAAAGTCTTGTTCATTAAACTCACTGAAACGGATGTCTTGCGCTTACGATGTGTTGCCGAACTCGCTTCGCTCGTATAGGCAAACTCACATCTAGTGCGCCAAATGACACCATTCCAATACTCATAATCAAAATAGCTATTTCCGCTCAGGATGCTATAAAATTGTTTTTCTAGAAAATATTTTCGGATGCGTAACTATAGAATTTCATTAACGAAAGAGCAGAAACATAATTTACCTACACTAATGGCGTAGAACAACATTCGAATTTATAGAAGTTGGAGAAGAGAAAAAAAAAACTTTAATTTATCCAAATAAAATACAGAAATGTGCTTGCGACTACTTAATTAAAAAAAGAAAAAGGACCGAAACAACCAAATTAATTTCGGCAAAATGTTTTGCTAAAAACTGGATATTTAGTATATGCTTATACCATTCGCACCTAATGCTTAAAATTATCACATATTTGCTAATGTCAATGTGCTTAATACGACCAACATACAAACGGACAAAGACCGTTTTGTGTAAATTGATTTTGCTTTTTGATTCGATTCGATTTTTTTTTTCAACTGAAATTAAATGCCAAGCCTTTTTTAATGTGTGTTATTAAGCATCAGAAACAGGTTCACACGTATGTGAAATTGTGGATTGGATATCCTGACGCAAATGTTGTATGGCATAGTAAGAATGTGGTGAATGAGGAAATAATCATTCAAGCCTACAACTAACATAAAACATGATTTATTTAAAAAAGAAGAATTAGTAGAAAAATGTTCAAATGTCACTAGCAAATCTTCTCTATAAAAAAATGTAAATAAATTTTTTTCTTCTTCCACAAATAAACTCGCACCACCACACAACGATTCTTTTGTTATTCGAAGAGAAAAAAAGACCCATAAATAAAGTTCCTAAGGTTAAAGGTAAAGATTGGAGTTTATTTTTCGTTCAAAGAAGATGAAGACGAAGAGAAACAATTTGATTCGGATATATATTTCGTTTAGCTATTTATATTTTGCTATCTATCCTCCATAATATGTTCAGTTGCAATAAAAGCTTTTAAATATTCGGCCGGTTCTCCATTGTTCCAGCGGAATAAAAATTCCGTTGAAAAGAAAAACAACAACCTTGACGAGACTCTCATCCACAAACAATATTATGCATCAGAATATCATATTTACCAACCAAATTTCATAATGGCAATCAAAGCGAAAAATAAATTTTAAAAAGAAGAAAAAGAAAAATGCAAACAAAGAGAGAGTGCAACAAAAGCTCACCATTTTTTTTTGTCTTGTTTTTGTTATTAGATTCTGTAGAGTTTTTATATGGATTATCCCACAGCACCTTTTTTTCTTCTTTCGATTTCGATTTCAATGAACCGTTACACTGGACGCGAACTTTAATATTATGCTTTTTAGTGGTACTCTTGTCGAATGATCGTATTTTTATTTATATATTGTGCACATCATGAGTATTTCTACTGAGGCTGATCGTCTGGAGAATTCCGTTAGGGCTCTTCCCTTCACTTCATATATATAATGAGTATTACTCGGATGGTGAGCTTTCATTCGATTGCAGTTTTTGTGCCCGCTGTCCGGACCATGCACATCGTTTGAAGAAAATAATGCCCATGATTGTCCGGCTCACAAATTTTGATTAAAAAAATCGTAGCGTTAAGTTTTTACTTCGACGGTTCAATTGTTTACTCCATTCAGAAGCCTACGGAATAGATTTTACACCTTTTGGCTAATAAGAGCCACTGATTTTAGTCTTTTTAGTTTGCTAAAAAATGATTTCATTCATTTAATTCAAATGGACGCCCACGTATGAAATGCCCATGTAAAGCTTTACGCTCGCAATATTTGATGCCCACCGTGCCCACATCCATAGACATATGGCGTGGTATAAAGCGTAGACTGCGAGCAGCCCGCTTCTGTGGGCGTCCTGACTCATCTTTAATCTGCTGAGCAATAGCACTTTGAAATCAATGCAACAATGCAACACCTTACAGCATTAGCCTGTCAATGTAGACAGTGAGCTCGACAGACTATATGATCACTTGTGGCCCTCTTTACCATCCATTTTTACACAAATAAATAAGCTTAAATATCTTAAAAATAAGAAACTAAAAGGTCAACCTCTAAACTGTAAAAAAACCAAATATTCGTCTAAGTCACTCCTACCTTAAGCTCCCATAGACTCCGTTTCGTCCTGCTACTTTCGAAAACTTCACAGTTCATCTTTATAATTCCAGCAAATTACAAAGTGAAACTAGACGGCAATGAAGGAACCGTTTTTCCATAGTCTATTACTCGGCTGACATTGATGTGATGCGATTGAAAAACCATAATGACTTTACCGTAGTCCGCAGTACATGCGCTATACATTGGAATTTTGTTTGACCACAATAGATGAAGGCTGGCTCGTGCTGTGTGTGTAAAAATGATATAGATGGAAGCATCGCTCGGGTGGTTTTGAAATTGAGTTTTTTTTGGCACAAGAAAACTTTGAACGTACATCATCAGGCTACACAGAATGCGTGAACATACGCTTGAATAAGTGTGGATTTTACGTGTTAACAAGTGCGGAATTTTTACATTTTTTTGCTGAGTCGCTGAGTTTCGAACCTTTCCAGCTAGAAATGTAAAGAAGACGCGGCTAAACGAGAGACCTACTTGCAAATTTGTATGTTGAGCTTTAAAGTGTTAAAGCCTCCAATTTGTCAACGTGTGGCACTCCGACTCCGACTTCACTATACTCAGGGAGCGATGTATTTCAATCTCTGCCTTCTAGATTACGCTAGGCCAACCAGATTAGTGGTCCAGGACAATAACACGAGGAACTGACCCTCAGTTGGCGTACAGTTCGACTAACTACGTTATTCAATTTCTAGCTACACATTCAAAAGGTTTCCATAAGGATTCACCAGTGCATGTTTGTTAGATCTCCTGAGAGATTCACCAGTGAATGACCACCGTCAGTTGTCAAACGTATGCTCAATATACTCATAGTACACGCAATATTCTAAGTATATTTGGAATGAAGGGAAGAGCCCTATTATATATGTTCGCTAAAGGAGTAGCATCCATATATTGTTTTTAGTGGCGATACTGTTGTGTTTGTTGTTATTGTTATGCTGAGCGATAACTCGGTCGCGATCATTCATGAAGTATGTGTATACGAAACCGGTATATCGGCGAATGGTTTATATATATTTAATAATAATGCAGCGAGTGATGCTGTGTATTTTATATTGTGTACTTGGTGTATCCCCAGATTGCCAAAAAAATAAAATTGTTGAGCAAATACACATTGATGTATACATTGAAATGGTGTTGTTGTAGGTATCGCTCGATACGTCTCTTTGATTTCTTCTTTCATTGAAAACCGGAACATAAAATGTTAAAGCCGACGTTCATATATAATATCTGAGGTGTGTAAGTCAAGTGAATTAATTATGGCAGAGAAAAAAAAATTGGGCAATTAGGCTCATGAATGGTTTTCAGGTATTTAAGTGGTTCTCTTGGGTGATTTCAATTTTTAGGTCAATCTTTTCTGACATTTTTTTTTTGCTAACAACACTAAACAATTTGTAAGTGCTGCTTAATACCATAAAACTCTTCAAACAACGAGAAATATTCAAACTGCTGAAGCTCTTTTACGATTTTGTGGTTTTTTTTTTCAATTTAAAAATCAGCTTGAAAACATACAGATGAGACAACTACTACACCTAAACTCTTCAGGGCCAAGGATAGGACACTTCAGTGGACATCTTCCAGCTACACGACGATCTACTTTTCGTAATGAGAAATCATTCACTGAGTCTGCAGTTGTAGACTTCATTACATCATCACAT
This sequence comes from Phytosciara flavipes, assembly GCA_026413405.1. NCBI lineage: Eukaryota > Metazoa > Arthropoda > Insecta > Diptera > Sciaridae > Phytosciara > Phytosciara flavipes. The sequence goes on along the minus strand of JANTFA010101891.1, from coordinate 9,987 downwards.
GGTCACTGTTGGAGTAGTGACCAGTTTTTACCAACTTCAGAGCCAGGGGGTATATGGTATGTCTTGAATTAAATGCCAAGATGTCCCTTCGACTCCAAGGAATACGATTTTTAGAAATAATTGGAAAAATAATCATTGCCGAGAGACTTGATTATGAAAATATCGAGGATATCACCCGTTTCAAAGCTTTGGAAGAACCAGAGTTGGCTTCAAGTTATCCCATCAAACAACATTGGCACGGCGATGAACGATCAATACTTTCAAGTTTCTGTTTCTCTTCGTCTTGGTGTTACCCCGAGCAATGCATAGAATAATTTTTCATTTTAAATGTTAACTGAATTACTAGAAGCGAGATCATGGCGCTACGTTAGTGTAAGCGCCGTGACGCAAGTCTAAAGGACAGCAACTTATAGAACTTCCCCCTTGAACCGGAGTGCCCCAATTATTTTCAACGTAATCTAAGCATCAATACGAATTCAACGAGTTTTATTCTGAGAAAACTGAAATCTCTTACGTTAGTTAGTTTATTGCATTCACGATTTGCTTTGACATATAATTACTTCCCTAGAGCGCTAAGTCAAACATTATTCGTTTGAGCACTGTCAAAGCAGTCATATGTTGTTGTCTCGTTTTCGCAATAAAGCAGCATATTTCATATGGAGTGGGATTCTCGCTGTCGCTCGAGGATCCCACTCCATGTGAAATAATCTACTATTATTAGTTCCTATGGAAAACGGCTTTTCAGTAACTTCTAGACGTTTCTTTAGATTTGCCTGAAATTTTGGCTATGGGTCAAGTTCGGCATCTAGATGGAAAAAATGATTTGAAAAATGGGGGTTCACGAGCCTGTTTGGGGTCTAGGGGTCCTAGAAGTATCCATGCAATTGGCATATAAAACGAATTTTATGAATGTATGTGTTGTGTTATATTAAATAATTTCGTTGAACACATGAGATGAATGACTATGAATGGAATTTGTATAGACTATCGCGTTTTATTGAACCCACCCTAACAACGTGACGTCATTTATGAACAACCCTTATTTCTTTAGAATTTCTCAAATTCCATCAGATCTTTTGATGTTTTCGTGTAATTTTTAGACATGGGATGGGTGAGATGCTTCAGTGACTGTTCCTCAAATGTGGTTTAAAAAAACCCTTGAATGGCAAATGTGACGCAAGTCTAGGTGCGTTACCTCCAAAAGAACTGAAATCGCTTTTGGGTGACGCATTCTGCGCATGAACGTAGTAGATTGCTATCAAGAAAATTGTAACGAAAAAAATGTTTAACAATGAATTTTATTATAAAAAAAATTGTGAAACAAATTGGCAGATTATTCGGCTTACCTATTTGTAAGCTTTTACCTAGCAATATATAACTTCCATCTTACCTATTTGCTTTTACCCTTAATCTCTGCCACTTGTGACGCTTTTTTCAACTAAAATTTTTGTTATGAATTTTTATTTGGTAAAATTTTAATTTACTTTTTAAGTGTTTTTTAAGGATTGTAACACGTGAATTAATTGTTAATACATCAAATAACGGGCAATTATCGGTCTATGAATAACTGAATCCTTAATTCAAAAATTATTATTTAAAGAATTTTTACGATTCGAATTAGTAATTCAAATTCGGCTCGTTTTTTGATTTCTTTATCTCTATGCTTCACGTATTAGATAAATAAACTTATTATGAAAGTGAATCTTTTCCATTACCATCTTACGTAAAGTAAACATCGAAAAATCTAATACAAGATAAACATGACCTTGACGATTGGTGTGTATGCTAGAAAAGTACTGTTTGTTTTTTATAATTTATTTAAAAAAAACAAATTTTAGTTTTTTTTGGTGATTTATTATGAATAGCAAAAAACCAAAACGTTTTGTAAAAAATGCTATAATGAACTTTTAAAACAAAAAGCGTGAACATCTCCAAATTCAATTGGGCATGCGGAAGTTAATGAGATATTGTTATAAGCTATTACAGTTGAACTTGATGTGGTAAATGTTCCATCTAAAGTGTCAGTTTTATTTTCATAGTTTTTTTGTTCTTCGATATAAATCAAACATTAAATGCACGTTGTCTGAGTTAATCGAAAAATTGTTTTTCACTCCTCTTTTACGTAACTTGGACCACTTGCAAGAAAAATATAGTTTATGTGAAACAGTGAATGCTGCGTATTCGATCTGGGAATCCGAGACGAGGTGACCAAAAAACCATTTTGAAGTCAGGTCAAGTGATTTGATATATAAAACGAAGCTGACCTGAATCAGGTTTTATTAAAAACTATTGGGTAACCTGAAATTATCATTTAATTTCTTAGGGTGACGTGTGTAAGCAGAGGCTTGACCTAATACTAATTTAATGACTAAGCAACTGCTCTCTTGCTCATATTTGGCGATTAGTTTCATATTTTGAGGCCCTTCTTAAAATGGTTACCATTAAAAATAGCCTCAATACAAACAGCACCCGCTCTACGGATAATAGCGACCGAGTCGAAACATTGCTTGGGTTTTACAAGTGATTCCATTTGGTTCCGAGTGCTTCCCGTGGTCCAATCAAAAAATAATGCACGGAAGATGTCCTTCACTTTTCATAATGAACAAATCGTCCAATTTAGTTCCAAAAGTTGATATTTAGCCGTTATGATTTTGGTGAGTACGTGATTTCAAAAAGATTGATTTGAAAAACGGTGATCGAAACTGTAATTTAAGGGTTATTTAAGGGGCAATACATAAAGTACGTACGCTCCTAGAGGAGGGTGTCTGAAATTCGAAATTCGCTTCAGATTCGAAAAGCAACGCAAAAAGATTTGTTTTGACGCACAGTATTCGTGTTTTGGTAGCGGTAAATTGACCCGTTCAAAATTCAATTATTTTTGGCGCACTTAAGGCGTCTGGTTTCGGTTTCGTTTTGATGACAACGCTTTCAAAAATGATTTTATTTTGATTTATTTCCAGGTCTCTTAATGTGCACTATAGTAATTGTAAATTCAATATCAATTCATGAACATAATTATGAAAAATATATGTGGATGAGAATATTGTCGAGAAGAGAATCCACCAGTTTGTTCGTTACAAAGTGTGCGATGCCATTTTAATTGTTTACCTTAAGAAAGTCTGGTATAAAAACGAAACAAAGATGTGAAACAACATAAAATATACTTTGCAATGCAGACCATTATTTTATAGATCTCTTAATGAGAACATTTTAATTCTTCACAAAAGTTTTAAATTAAAAGTTTTCTATCATCATTATGATCGTTCGTTTTTACATAATGTAAGTATATGAATTTTCGGCTGTTTCGATGTTGCATGTTAAACTCTTTTTTTGTTTTTCTTTTTTATTTTAAACAAAATTACCTAAATGTTGAAATTTGTCTTAATGTACATACTTGGAATTGAATAATGGTAATGGGTATAGACCAATTACCGGATAATTCCTCTGCAAATGTTGGTTTCGTTTGCTTGTTATGCATGGTCGAGTGTTTTATTTTTGACCCATACGAAGTACGATGGGCTTGTACATTTGTATGTTTATATGTTGGAATCCCTTAGGAAGGAGAAACATTTTTTAGTTGGTCAGCGATGCCGAATCAGCGATAAAAAATTACGTCTTCTTCTCTTTCAGTCTGTTTGTATCTACTGCTGGATGTGGGTCTCCCCGATATTTTTCCATTTCGAACGAGTTCTTTTCCTTTAGGAAGTTCGCGATTGTAATCGTTCACCTCTCTGGTGGTCTGCCACTAGATCTTAGGTAAGATGGTTTCCAGTTTATAATTGTTTTGGCCCAACGTTCATCTGTCTTTCTTGCAATGTTGTCTCCGCTGGTGGATATGTTTTCGTCCCGGAACCGCGAATCGCTAGACTTCCCGGTTGGTAGTAGAAAATTTCACATGCGAAAAAGCGTAACGGAAGCGATTCACGCGTTACCACCATACGAAAACTGTGCATCAAAACAAATATTTTTGCGTTTCTTTTTGAATCTGAAGCGCACTTACTGCGTGAATTGATAGCTTCACATCATATGTGTTAGAAATATTTAATTTCAGTTACGTCCAACCAGAAGACAACTTTGAAATGCATTTGAATCGCTAGCAGAGTCAAATTAACGATTCAAACTCGCTGGACCGACCACCTTTGAAAAGGAAATTGAAATCGCGAGCGGAGCGAGCCACGAAATGTAGCAATTTTGTATTTTCAAAACATTTTATTCTTTACTTTCTAATCTAAACTGATCAGCCAATTTAGTCCTTAAATTATTCTCGCCTTGATCGTTAGCCTCTGCGCTTCATACGGAACTTTCCATTTCCTGATGTCATTGTAATATAATCTTGAAGAGTATTCGCTCCTCAAAACTAATTGACGAATTAGAAGGAATTCTTCAGTAGATTCTAAAGAGGTTCAACAATTAGAATAGGAAACAAAGAAAGGAGACGGACGCCTAAGATATCATGAAGAAGAAGATAGTACGATGAATAGGTTCTGACTTAATTTGAGATTGGCTTTGCAGTGCTTTGTTAGAATAAAGATACTGAGAACGTTGTTCCTAGTTGGACAGTTTCATGTCTGGCAATGACCCAGCCTCCTATCATTCTTTAAGCTATAATCAGATGTTACGTATCCAATTAGCCATTCCCCAAGTTCTACTCATATTATTTTCAGATCCGCTCACATATATTACAGTGACATCCGCCGGAAGTTGTAATGTAATCGAAATCGTGAACCTCCCGCTCAGACTGGAGAGCCGTGATAAATTTTACAGCGGCGTCTAGCCGACTAAAACGAAGGTGGCGGACGGCCGGTGGCTAGATCGGCTAAGCCGTTAAAAAATGTGTGGCGGCGTCTGCACGTCGCCGCTGTCCAAAAAAGTCGGCTGGCGGCGGCTAAATGATAAATCTTTGCTTTTCTACTCCACAATAGATTTTTTTCCGTTTGAGATCGAGGGATTCTTTAAGGGATTCTTTTGAAAAACAGCCTACCGAAATCGGACGCACTTTTTATTGAACTGATTGGTATGTGTCCAGAAAGTACACAGCCCTAGAAGCCAAAACCTTTTTTTTTCTCAACGCTCGTGTCGCTGTTAGGAGGTGATCGAAAACTGAAAACATACATTTGTCTTACATACATCAACAAACATCTTCGCGGGAGCGATGATCCCGCTTTTTTCCACCAGCGAGGCAGCGAGTCTCATAACATGAACGCCGTTTGCTATCGAATCTATTAATTTGTCATTCTGTCTCCGATCTTAAGTCCAAGCATACTTCGTTCATCAATTGTTTTTAGCGCCGGCTGCTCTGAATTTATTTTCAGATGTTTTTGCTAAGATAAACGTTTCCGCTCCATACGAAGGACACTCATGTGTCAAAAACTTTACGTTTCAGGCTGCTATTCATTGCTTTTACAAATAAGGATGAGTTTCTCAAACGTCTACTAGCTTGAGTACAATGGGCCCAGTATGGGCTCGGTAGTTACAATTTTTCATTTTGATGTCACTGCTCAGGCTCACGGCATTCCAACATTCCATACACAATTCGAGACTAAGTGATTGATGGTGCGTTGAGTTTAGAGATAAATTTAAACGGAGGGATTCAAAGATGTTGTGTTGCAGTGTAGTTGAAAGATATATGCCTTTTATGGACAACTACACCCACGGAAATTTGAAAACTGAAACATTTTCTCTTTCTGTGTTTTACTCGAGTTTTGGATTTCTCAAAAATCATAAAAAACCGGTAAACCACGAAACAAAAAATGTGGTGACGGTTTTCAAATTTCCGAGTGGCGATATTTCACACACACTACTCGACTCGACTCGTACGGGTCTTATCCTTGTGCGTGTTTTTTTTATTAAATAGCATTGTTCCGAAAAGTGATGGATAAATGTTGTGTCGATATGAAAAATGACTCGATGGAAAAATAGCATTTTGCTTGCAAGAATAGAAATGCGACAATTAGCACCAGTTCAGTTGATGGATTTGGCCAAATTATCGCAACTTGAGGCCGAAAGAGCCAATTTGTTTGGTTTTTTTGTCTGTTTGTTGTTAATTAAAGCACATTAAAAAACTGGCTAATCGTTAGCAATGTACTTGTGCATTTTTAGAAAGACTAGTTTTCAAGTTGCCTGTAACGCAGATGAACTTACACATTTTGAGATCAAGTTGATTTGGACTGGCCTTGAATTACTTAATATTATTAACTCATCTTGCACTCTCCTCAAATCAATTTTAATTTATTCAAATGGATAATTTTATCTTATAACACCGATTTTATATAGCTAGTTTAATGCCAACTTATGAAGATGATGTCAATAAACGTGAATATAAAATTTATTCTAAACAGAATTGAACTTTAAGAGACATTTTTTCTTGCGATTCCAATAATAAAGGTGGTGCTCGTTCTGGTGAAGTTGGCGGAGAAGAACTTTAGATTCGGAATTTATTATAAATTGCTCACACTAGTTTAACTTTTCCTGTTTCTATTAATTATTCCATAACCTGCGGGTTATGATTAACTTTTGACAAGATTTTTTTAGCATTGAATTTGAAATTGGCCCCCAATCGATTCATTGTATTATGTACTTGAGACTTGAATACAATGATGATCATGCTAAGTGGTAGACATTTAATATTTGACAGAAAGAATAGTTAACACCGTTTGTAGTGATGTGGAATAGGATGCGTGAGAGCTTTCGAAAAAATACTCGAACGTCGACAGTGCTCCCATATTTCTGCATGTGGTCGTTTCGTGAAGTACGAAACATTGCTATAAATATTAGGCTTTGATGTCTAGGGTTCAAAATTTGATCGATGCCTGATTTTTATTTTACGTCAAATGGATCAAAACGAGTGATAACGTATGGAGCGGAAACGTTAACCTTAACAAAAGCATTTGAAAATGAATGCAGAGGGGAGCAAAGAGCCATGGAACGAAGTATGCTTGGAACTATGCTCAGAGACAGAATATGACAAATCAATTAATTCGACAGCAAGGATCCAATTCGTAAATTTCGGCGTACGTAATTTGTGAATGGTCCCTTACTAAAATAAACCAAATAGTATTCTGAATAGCTAATTGCACTCTAGATTTGATTTCAATTCATCGATTCACATGAAAGAATTATCACAAGATTACGTTTATGTCATTCCATTTGAATGGTCAAATTACTCATTGGCATGAACGTTAACGTAATCTAATAATTTTCACCTACAAAATACATCGACCTTCCGGCAGGCGAACATTGCATGTTGTTTGCTTTTAATCAGATCATTTAAATGCGCTCCAATTTCATTTATATCTTTGCATCTTATGTGGAGAAGTTGTTCCAAAGAATTGTTCATCGCAGGCCTACTAATACTAAGTACGTGGGGATAAGTGCAACATAATGTTAATTACACGGGTTGGTGCTCATTAATTTGTCGATGCAAAGTTTTATTAAAAACATTGCTACGCTACAATGCAAATCAGAGGTCCTGATAGGTTGAAATGACTTATTTTTTATTCAAATAAAAAAATGCTTTGCAAATCAAAGGTCCTGATAAGTCCTGATAGATTGAGACGACTTATTTTGTATTCAAATAAAATTTTCCATGTTTTAATACCATCACTAACATCTTCTAAAAGAATATTTTTGAATTAAGCCGATATCTTTGGTCAGAATGCATACAGTATACAGTCCGTTACCGTTTCAACTGATATAAGTGCAAGCAATATCACTGATAAATAATAAAAGAAAAAATACTTCATGATTGGTCGTCAGAGAGACCCATCAGACTGAATGGTAGACACTCTCTATATCCGATCAGAATCAAATTCAATTTTAAAGCGAAAAAAGACTGCTCCCAATGGCGCAGCCAGTAAAAAACCGATGATGATAACAAGGTAGAGAAATTTTCAGGTTTTATATGACGCACGAGTGGACACATTTTGTAATTATGAATTGGTAAGGCAGTTGACCGTGATTTGTGGTAATTCGAATGGGTTAAACTTTTTAATTGATTTTCTTGGAATTTTTGACATCATGCGGTCAGTTTTCTTATAAAGAATGATTATTTGGTTAGTAATATTTTGTTAATTTTTAGCGAGTCATTGCAATTTTTCAGAAAGATCATTTGCAGTCAAGGATGCTTAAAAGTGACAATGTGATGCAGGTCCTTGTACATTGTGTTTCAGTCCAAAATCCTGATAGATCAATATTAGTTGGCAAGATATAAACGTCAAGAAAAAATATCTCACAAATCACGATTCATGCGAATCGGGTTTTTAAAAAATGTAAAGCAAATTACGGTCAGGTCCCTAAATAATGATAATATCGAGCAATTTTCTTTTATTTAACTAGTCTCATTACAAACCTTACGGATAGTGGCAGTAGATCCGAAATCTTGCTCAATTTTCTCAAGCAATTTTGAAGTTAAGCGGAAGTATTTGTCGTACTTGAGTGAGAATAGAATTTCTGTTGATCAAGCCAACATAATTAGGAGCTGTCCACATATTACGTCACGCTATTTTATGTAATTTTCGACCAGTCCCCGCTCCGCCCGTCACGCAAAAAGAATCAAATGTGATCCAAGTTTGTTAGCAAAGGTGACGTAATATGTGAACAGCCTCTTATCACACCTTCACTAACTAATTATTGGTACCTGGCGGTTTCATACTCACGTAAAATGATATCTTTTTTAAATTCTAAGCAAAAAGTGGTTCTGCGGTATGCCTTTAATAATCTATGGTTTTTTATAAACTAAATTTAAAAAAAGAACCGAAACAGACACGCGCCAATTATTCTACAGAGGTCAAGGCCAAATGTATTATCAACAATCATCTATACAGATGTAACTTGTAAATCAGATTGGAATCTGAATATTGGCTGAGTGGTGAAAACTGTTGCGGTGATCAAAAATTGATTTTCTGACCGAATATGTTTCGATCGAGAGGTCCAAATAATTTCAAATAAACTTCAGAGTGAGTGGCTACTACCCTTCCATTTTGATTTCGACGGCGGTACTGATGCCTAGATTTGGGAAAACTTATTACATACCTGCGATAAGACTTTTTATTCAAAAATATTTTCCTTCGAAGAACTATAAAAACCCGCCTTCATAGTTGTGTCACCTATCGGATATTATTTTTAATTTAAACGAAGATCATTAAATCAGTTTCGTTTTTGGTTCTGGTGTCAAACGATTAAACGTATAAAAAAAACTTCTAGCATTAACTCTTCCATATCTTACCATGTTTATATACCGTCTGCGTGAACTTTTTGTTATTTAAGCTGATGACTGAACAAAAACAAACGGTGAAAAAAATTGTTTGTAAGAACTTAGCCTACACTCAGGCAATTTTAATTTACGAACCGGATCTAATAAGTAGTAGAAATAAATCAAGTTATTACAACGGGTGAACCAATTCGTGTCTTTCGATGTATATCATGGTTCTAATTTAGGCAAACTGCAGACCAGTACTGGTCCAACTGAAAGCTAACATACTTACTTGCTTTATTTATCAAATTTTTCAGTGGTAAGATAGATCCTATACTATTCTATTCTCCCAGATCTCTACTTGGCTGATAAGCTTATATTCAGCCAATATAGACATGTGCGCCGGTCTGGTCTCAGCGGCGAAGTCCCTAGTGTAAATTGGAACAGAGCCCCATGAACGTAAGGCCTGCAGGGCGTAAAGAGAAAGCTCGCCGGAGGCGCGGGGGTTTGGAAGCTGAGCTCCCACACATAAAAAATATATCAAGATTTACTGCCACCAAAAAATAATTTTTAATGCAAAATTAATTAAATTTACTACCCAATTAAATAGATCATACACCTTTTTAGATTCAAAAATTCTTACAGTTAAAATAACGGTTTTGCCCCAGATCTATAACGACTGGAGAGTTACTTCCGAAGGCGCAAAATTTTAAACAAATCCACACGTTTAGTGTAGCGCCAAATATTAGGGTACGCGAAACACATCGTTTCCGAAAATTTGAATTTTAGTATGAGAT
>JANTFA010101780.1:0-14046 GCA_026413405.1 Phytosciara flavipes | reverse complement strand
TGAAATATCAGCTCGCCATGTGACACTTATTACCATTTCGACCGGGACAAATTTCAATGATTAGTGTACCAATTATATGAAGTACGGACACCAATATTTACACCTGTGTGCGCGTGTGCAGCTGATCTTTCCACTTTTTATTTTCCCGTTTGGTTTACCTCCCTTTTAACTTTTACAATAATGTCTAAAGGTACTTTACTTTACTAGGGAGGTAACGGGGCCATTCCCTCAAGAGTGAAAACCCTGAAATAGCATACTACAATCGGGATTAATTTGCTATCTCATTTCATATAACGATAAGTAAAAGTACATCGGGCTTAGTCTACTGTATAAATTCAACACACTACACTCGACACCAAAAGACTTCAATGCACCGATCTAATAAGAATTTATTTTGAAATACGTTCATTTAGTCCACGAACTTGATAAGCGCGTTACCCCTCGATTTTGACTAAAGTCTTCATTCCGAATGTGGCGAATGAGGTCCTCTTAAAAGGATGAATTGTTGACACCGAAAGCTATGGAACGGCCATTTTCATCGAATTTACTATTTCAATCATCTCGGTAGACAATAATTCGATGACTATTAGTTGTGTCGCTTGTGTCGATTTGCGTACACTATTCTGCCTTAATTTGTGAGAAAAACAATTTTCAATGAAATAACAACAACAATTACTGGAAATTCGTTTTGTTTATTGTTGTTGCAGTGGAGATTGTTTTCCTTAGTTTTTCTTGCAAATAATTACGGCAGTATTGTCAGTTATATAGACTCCTTGGGCGTGATCCGACGCGGCGATTGACCATTCATATTTTAAATTCAATTATCGAGCCACTACAAATTTATTGGAATGCTCGGTACTTTCCCTCCATATCAATACATTGAAATATTAAGATTCGAATCGGAACATTTCAGCATAAGTTGTACGTTTAAGTGTCTGGAGGCAGTCGTTCAGTTCCTATAACGACCCAACCAGTTTTTTGACTTTGGTTGACATTATCCAACAAACTGATTAAAGGTGCAGAGGAGGGTATCAAAACATTGATAACAGACAATATTTCTGTATTATTTAAAATCCGCTGCATTGATTACAACACTACTAAGTACTCTCATGAACGTTGTGCATATTATTATCATTCAACTTCTATACACACGACGCATGTTTCTTCCAATACAAAACAGTTTATAATCTCTCTGGCCGTAACGAAATAAAAATGCGATAGCTCTGAATTTTACCGAAAATACAATTTGTTTTTAAAATAAATCAACGACCAAAAGGAGTTGCTAATTCCGGATAAATAGGAAATGAGAAACAGAACTGATGTCTGCACCAGGCACCAAGGTATTAGTAAAGTAAACACCACCAGTGAAACATATAACAACAATCATAGGAAAACATGATTTGATGCGGACAAGAATTTATTTTCTTCATCATCGAAAAATGAAAGAAAAAGAATTGAAAAACATTTTCAAAACAAAACTAATTATGTAACACACCAAAAGACATCATAGCGGTATCATCAACCCACATTTGCTTCACACACCTTATTCCATAAAGTATTACAAAAATGTTTCAAACAACAAAAAAAAAACTCTCCACCAAAATGTCAAATTTCATCTAAAAATAGTATTTATGGGCTGGATGATGTTTTGTGGACTTTTCTCTCGTTTCCCCGAACAGCAATATTAACAAAACTCACCCAGAATAGGATGTTTATGATGACCAGCAGGTACTTTATCAGTTTTGCACAACTTGACAGACCCATTTTCGATTATTTAAAATTTTAATTTTATATTTTTAATGTTCAAATCTGTGTTTTTGTGGTTTTTATTTTCGATCATCAAGCGGACACTCCAAATAAATATACAGCGTTGCAAACTGCTATTGGAAAACTAGACTAGATTTTCAGTTTGATTTATGCGCAGAAATATTATACGGACATGATTCCATGCATCATGCATATATCCGATCCGATATATATTCGATATGTGTTGTAGAGGTAATCAGTTTCATCAAACATGCGTGCGAGTTGTGCGATATGCGCCACAGGCGCCACATTATCATCAAGCAACAATCAGTGTTGTTAGAAATTTGTTTCAGCTGAAAACACACTCGAGCGATAATTTTGCATGCAGATATCGACAGCACTAATTGTGACATTTTCTATTATTTATTTATTTTTTATTTATTTTATGACAGCTCTGTTCTAAAACGTACTATAAAGATCGGCAAAATATTGAACAAATCTCACAAAATCAATAGCAGCGCAGTCGAAGTTTTGCTTGATTTTTACAATTGGTTCCGAATGGTTCCCGTGATCCAACGGAAAAGTGATGTATGTAAGGTGTCCTTCATTTTTGATAATTAGCAAATCGTTTTTATCAATGAAAGTGGAGAAAAGGTGTGGCCAATCGTTTGAACTTGTATGGGTCGGAGGACATGCGGTTTTTGTAAGGGATTTTCCATTTTTGCATCGAGCGAACTCATTTTTGTAATAAATTTGAAGGATGAGTTCGTTCGACACTACAAAATGCAGAATTCGTATGTCCTCCTGCCATACCTTGTCATTGGTTCTTACTTCATAACATCACTTTGTTCAAAAACTAGAAATTTAGCCGCTACAGTTTTGGGTCAGTTTGACTTCACCGCTATTTCCCGTTTGTATTGAGGCTATTTATGGGCCATTCACAAATTAGGCTGACTCTAAAGTGGCGGGCTCTAACGATTTCGTATACTCCATACATTTCTGAAATTTTCTCCATACATTTTGGCGTATAATGGGAGGAGGAGAGGGTCTGAAATTAGTGATTTTAAAATCAATTTTAGTTAAACAATACAAACTTGAAGTTTAACGAGTACGAAGATAAAACTCAACAATTTTAAATTCTAAATATTTATACTATTTATAACTAGTGATTTTAGGCGTACGTAATTTGTGAATGGCCACCCTTTGTGCCGAGTTCAGTAAACACACACAAAATATTTTTGACAAAACGTAAATTTGCATTCAAAAAATGTGTTCAAAAATATGTTTCACTGATATGACCACTGAGCTAAAACTGTGGCCTACATCGAGGTGTTTTTTATTTTATTTTCTCACAAAAGTTCTAGTTCAAAAATGTGGAACCATTACTTTCCGTAACAATGTGTTAGTTTTCAGTGAAACATGGATTCTTACGGAATATATTGATTTTGAAAAAATAAAATGAAAAACGCCTCGATGCAGAAGTTCAGCTGAGTGGTCGTGCCTTTTAAATGAAATTGACGATGTTCATACTTCACTGTAGCTCCCAAGACAAATCTTCACTTGGTGATAGTTGAATTTTGTACTGAATCTGAACACACAATTCCTACACTTTATTTTAAATCGAATCGAATTCCGTACTGCTACAGGAGAAATTCACAGCGGAGCTTCACCCTTTTGATTGTGGTTTCTAGTCGTGGATTTTATTGGAGAATTCTTACACTAACAAAATACTTGGACGGTGCACACAAAATTCTCGCTCGTCAGCCTCATCCGTTTCATTCAGCTACAGTTTTTGAAATTTTGTTTCTTGTATACATCAAATGTTAAGTTGATACGCCTGGGGCGAGGTAGAACAAGAGCAAATATGTGAAGTGACAGCTGTGCTGTATGTGAGAGAATGTCTCAATATTGAATGAAATTCTCTCTCAATTCTCGGACCAGCTGTCATCTCAGGTTTGTTCTATCTCTCCCCAGGCATACCAACTTAGCATTTCTCTGAACGTGTGATCATCATGTGAAATGAATAACTTAGATCTCATTTTTGTCAATGATGGAATTGTGTATTTATTGTATTATCTAGGTCACATCAATGCGTTATCAGCTTACGTCAACGGATATTCAGTTTCATGATGATGACGTCCCAGTCGTCATATCAGTTCTCCTCTCTCAATTCATAAAATCCACTTCTATTTCATTTCAGAGAGTCGGTGGACTGACGTAATACTCTCGGGGGACTGACGTTAATACTCTCAGGGGACTGACTTTCAATCGGTACACACAAAATTTTGCATTTGTGCTTGTTTTTAAATACATTCGAGGTATTTGCGAAATTTCGCTCACTCTCTGTAATAGACTAGTCTGGCTGGAGAAAATTTATTAAATTTTACTCTAATCGAAATAAAATATTCAAAGAAGCTGTATGCTCGTTGCACACATAACTAATTTTTGAAGTGGTTGAAAAACAATAAATTCTCACTGCCTTCATGAGTGAGATCAATCAGCAATGAAAATTCATAATATTTTTGAAGTTCGTTTCACAAACTCTACATCGTTCACATCATCGATACCGAAAAACTCTGTCAACACTAACACGAGCGATCTCTACTACAATTTCTTCTCAATACGCAATGTCGACCGAAGCGACGCTAGTGTGCGGATTCATGTTCTACATTTTGACGTCATCGCCATCTAAAAAAGGGAAAATTATTTTGTACCGCACGGTAAAGCCGAGAAAATTGATTTTTTAGTTCTCGCGATTCATAAAAATTAGAAATTGATTTTAAATCGTGCGTCGGATAAGTGTTCAATATGTCGAGATATATTCAACGGCCAGAGAATGCTCTGAAACGAGCTAATGGTAAGTGGAAAGTAGTTATTTTATGTGCCAATTCCACGTTGTCATTTCGATTAGCTGCCATTAATGTGGGGTTAAGGAGACTTCATTTTCCTTTTCTTTATCCGAATATTATTTGTGTGATGCACCCAAGTCGATGCGTAATTCGTTGTTTGCATTGTATGCGGCATGTTCGATTGATTCTATTTGGGTGAATGATTGGAATTATTTGGAACAGTTTCTCGACTCCAGTCAAAAATGTTAATTTTGTTCGAAGAACAGCGAAATCGCATAGTGTCCACCGAGATTATAATTTTTCTAAGACAAGGCGACCTTGTTTTTACAATAAAATTGTGCAAATTTCAATATGAATACTCAAATCAGTTTGTGTTCATTCGTTGTTATAAATACCAAGCCACCACACCAACGAACATATTGGAATGTAATGCACAATGAATTGCGTGTCAGATTATATTATGTGGGTAAACCGCACCAAGTGTTTAATAAGTTACTTGCATCTAAATGAGTGCAAAAATTCAATTTCAATAAACAGAACAGCTTGTTTGTGTTGCATAGAGAGTATTGCCTTACACCACAGTATTGACATTTTGACTTTGTAATTAAAATTTTTGTTTTGTTGGAATGATGCAATTATTGTCGGCAAAAAGAACACACAACAAATTTTCTAAACCACACCTCCTCTATCTTCCTCCAAAATAGAATTCATCGATGTGGGTAAACCAGCCCGAGCTTTGGACACCTTGCAAGAAGTGTTTCGAAACAAGAAATGGACGTATACGTGGTCGGAATCGGTGATCGAACCGATTATGTTCAAATATTTGGATCTATGTGTGGAATTGAAGAAATCGCACATTGCCAAAGAGGGACTGTTCCAATACCGCAACATGTTCCAATTGGTCAATGTTGGATCGCTGGAAAACGTCATTCGGGGCTATTTGAAAATGGCCGAAGACCGAACCGAAGCGGCCCAACAGCAATCGTCTCAGGCCGTTCTAGACATTGATGATTTGGACGATCTCGCTACGCCCGAAAGTATTTTAATGAGTGCGGTGTGTGGAGAAGATGCACAAGATCGTTCCGATCGTACCATTCTATTGCCATGGGTGAAATTTTTGTGGGAATCGTACTGTCAGTGTTTGGAACTGTTGCGTGTCAACACCCACTGTGAGGCCTTATATCACGACATTGCTCGTATGGCGTTTTCATTTTGCCTGAAGTACAATAGGAAAATGGAATTCCGCAAACTGTGCGAAAAGTTGAGAAAGCATTTGGAGGACATTTGCAAGGTGTCGTTGCAAACAACTGGAGTTAGCATTTCGAAGCCCGAAACACAACAATTGAATTTGGACACCAGGTAAAATTTGAGTTGTTCAGTTGTTGGAAATGATCGAATGTTTTAACTGATTGTTTGTCTTGTGTGTGCAATTTCAATTGTTAGGTTACATCAACTTGAGAGCGCCATTCACATGGAACTGTGGCAGGAAGCCTACAAAGCCATTGAGGACATTCATGGTTTGATGACCATGTCGAAGAAGACTCCTGTCGCCAAGACCATGGCAAACTACTATCAAAAATTGGCTATGGTCTTTTGGAAGGCCGGTAACCAGTTGTTCCATGCATCAGCATTGCTTAAACTGTTCCAGCTCACTCGCGAAATGAAGAAAAACATCACAATGGATGAACTTCAACGGATGGCGTCGCATGTTCTTGTGGCCACACTGTCAATACCGTTACCATCTGCTCATCCCGAATTCGATCGCTTCATTGAAACCGACAAAAGTCCCTTGGAGAAGGCTCAACGTTTAGCGGTTTTGCTTGGGCTACAGCAGCCACCAACAAGAGCATCACTGCTGAAGGACATGGTACGGTTTCTCTGCAACGCATTCAGACTCCCACACTCGATTCTAATTTGTTCTTTTGATAAATCAATTTCAGACTCGACTCAACGTTGTGTCACTCGCATCGGAGGAATTCAAAAATCTCTACAATTGGTTGGAGATCGACTTTGAACCATTGCAACTCTGCAAGCGAGTCACATCGGTTACCGACATGATCAATACCGATGAAAACAAAATCCTCCAACAATACATTCAGTCACTCCACGACGTCACCTTGGTCCGTTTGATTCGCCAAATATCGCAGGTCTACCAAACCATCGAATTCGTTCGCATCCTTGAACTTGCCCAATTCACCAACACATTCTATTTGGAGCGCATTTTGGTCGATTGTGTTCGTCACAACGACATGCAAATTCGTATCGACCATCAGGAGCGTTGCATTCACTTTGGATCCGATTTGAGTGAAAGCCAACGCGAAGATAATCCAGATGGTCCTACGTTACAGTCGATGCCATCGGAACAAGTTCGTTCCCAATTGGTCAACATGTCCATTGTGTTGCACAAGGCCATTGCCGCGATTAATCCGAATAATAAACGCACCGATCGCGAAAGACTTCGGTCGCAGATGGTTCAAAATTACCATGACAACAAGGTAAAGGAACATCAGCGCATCTTACAGCGGCAAAAGTTCATCGAAGATCGCAAGGAAGCCATTGAGAAGATGAACATGAAACGTGAGGAAGATGAATTGCGTCGTCAAGAAGAGATTACGAGACAACAAAAGCTGGCCGAACAGAAACGTTTGGAACAAGAAAATGAAGAGCGCGAACGTAAACGTCATGCCAATGAAATTCAACAGATTAAAGAGAAAAATCTGAAGGAGAAAATGCAGCAAATATCGCAAACGTCCCATGGTCAGAAGGTGTTGAAGAAACTCGACGACGAAGAAATTAAGAAACTCGATGCCGAACAGATTGCGGCCAAGGAAGCCGAAGAGTTGATCAAGGAGCGCAAAGAGCTGCAGATGAAATTGAAAACGCAAGAGAAGAAAATTGATTACTTTGAGCGAGCCAAGCGAATCGAAGAAATTCCGTTGATCAAGAAATACTTGGCTGATAAGCAAGTGCAAGACAAAGAACTTTGGGTGAAAGAAGAACAGTCACGCATTGAACAGGCAATTGCCGAACGGAAAAATGCTGTGGCCCAACAGGAACGCTTGAAGCGAATGCATCCAGATCGTGAAGAGTTCTTGAATCAATTGCGCGTGGAGCGTAACTCATTGTATCTTGAAAAAGTCAAGAAGTTCAAGTTGCAATTGGAGGAAGAACGGAAGAGACGTTATGTCGTCCGAGCCCAAGAACGGAAAGATGAAAGACGTCGCAAATGGATTCAAGAGCAAGAAGAAGAAGAGAGACGTCGCCAAGATGAGATTCGCAAAGTGAAAGAAGAAGAGGAACGAGTCGAACGTGAGCGTCGGGCAAAGGAACGAGAATTGGAAAACGAAAAATTACGAATTCAAAGTGAAAAACAACGAGCCCGCGAAGAAGAGGCGGAACGTAAGATCCAGGAGGAGCGTGAGAACTTGACTAGGTCTGTGCCACCCAAAGAAAGAGAAGTGTCTTGGCGTCAAGGTGGAACAGATCGAGAACGTCCCAAACCAGTGGAAGCTAAACCGGCTGAGCCAGAAGTGAATTGGAGAAATATGAAGCCGAGCAGCGACCAATCGAAGCCGGCTGAACCGTGGCGTGCCACAAGATCCGGACCAAGTGAAAACAAACAATGGCGTGATGATAGAAATCGTCCTCGAAATGATCGTGACCGCAATGATCGTGACCGCAACAACGACCGTGAACGCAACAACGACCGTGATCGGAACAATGACCGTGACCGCAACAATGACCGTGAACGCAACAATGATCGTGACCGCAACAACGACCGTATCGAACGTGGAGGACCGCGCAGTGATCGTATCGAACGTGGTGGCGATCGTACGTAGCATACATGTCTGCAAAGTCGAATTTCCTTTTGATTGAATTTCTTGTTTTTGCATGTTCAGGTGACCGCGTGGAACGTGGTGACGGAGGTTTCATTCGCAGAGGAGACGGAGGTCGCGATCGTGACGAAAAATCCAATTGGAGACGTAATGATGATCGCCAGCCGGATCAGTTCCGCAACCGAGATCAAGGAGCCAGATCTGATGATCGCAACCGGGCACCAGCTGAAGGTAATTGGAGAGCAGCTAACAAACCCCGCGATGACGATAGAAAAGATAGACCGAAACAGGAGAAGGGAGGTGCGTATATTGAATTTCTATATGTAGAAAAGTCTGTGGAGTGTTTGGGAAATTCCTAACGGCTGTCTGTTTTTCTTAAATTTCTCTTTCCAGATGATGACTCTTGGACTAGTGTCAGGAGAAATTGAACATTTTTAAAGTAACATTTGCATTACATTATTGTATTATGTTAGCCAATTGGTATCAACATTAATAAAGAACTGCATTACAACCTTTGACTTTTCACTGTATCGAATGTGTTAGCAAGATGGTCAGTGAAGGGAAGACCTAGATTTCTACCATTATCCAGGTGATAATTTGGTAGAGATTTTTGGAAAAATTATTCACGACATCCGTTTCGTTAGTTGACAAGATGAAAACATTAGCGGAAAGTGAATCTGTTTGACGACAATGTCCGAGGCCTATTTCCAGACCACTTGGAAAACAAATGTCTTTCACACAGAAAGAGAGCCATCTGCAACGGAAAAACCATTGAGATCGACAACAATGTAATTTTTCTCCATTTCGCAAAGCAGATTTCAATTTGAAAACATAAAGAGTACAAGTCGTATTACGTTCAGTTGAACTCATCCCTGGTTTTAATTGCTCACGGCGATTTCGAAAGTTCCATACGAAGACTGATTTCAAAATTAAACTCTGGAAAAATCCATCAGAAATATCGACAAAAAATAACTCTACCGACGAGTAGCCTGACATAGACTCAATTTATGGGCTCTAAATTCCGAACCGGTGATACGATTTCGACAAGATTGGTGTAGGTCCGTTCATTTGCACTATCTATCAACTTATAAATAGTGCCGGTAATATATCTGAGAAACTTCAACTCGACCTCGAAAATAGCAATAATTCGACCATATATCTCTAGATTGGATCGACCGATTCCGCTCATCTTCAAGATCTATCAAGATCGGTTTGGTTTTACTTAAGTTATCCTGTTCACATGCAGGAAGGCATTTTTTATATTGCAGAATTGACACGTCTGGGAAACATAAAGGGTTTCCCTTACTCAGGAATTCGAATTGGACGTTTTACAAAGTTGAGAGTGAAAGTATAAGACCTTCGTACGGGTCTAAACACATAAGACTAGCCTATAACAAACCGCACTATGAAATCGTCGAAAAACGTTTATTTTAAACAAAATATTTTGTCTAGAAGTTGTAAAAACCAAATGTGCCTTGAGGCCCGATCAATGAGGTATCTAGTAGTAAGAACTACTTGGATACCGATTTTTTTTTATGAGCGGGCTGTTTAGACGAGCCTTTAACGGGAAAGTTCAAGTCCTTACTCTTAGATCCATTCAAAGTCAGACAGTTGAGACACACCATTTTTGGGAGAAAAATGTCCCCTCGAGCCCCTCGTAGAACCATTTTTTGATCTGAATATCGTTCTAAATCAATATGAAAAATAATTCGAAAAAACTATCCATTGGTCCATCATTGCCTCAAACAAACAGTTCCTTTTTCTAAATCTTTTCTGGTGGCTGTTTTTAGTTCGTTACGATTAAGAGTAGTTAAGATTATTTACCCCGTACAAAGTACGAAGGGCTATTGGGATTGTTATGCCGTTTGTAACAATTCGAGTTGGGGCCTGTGAGTTTGTGCATAGCATTTTGGGGTGCCTTTAGCTGCTGAATTTATAATAAAAAAAACTTGAGTATAAATCAAATGATATCCCTTTTTCCCTGAAAGGTAATGAAAAAATTGAGGTCAAGTTCGAAGATGAGCGAAGTCGGTCGAGCCGATCCACCCCTGACTATTTAGACACCGAACACGGACTGAACTGCAATGCAAGTGTAGATATGGTTGAAATAATGCTATTTCCGAGGTTCAGTCGAGGTTTCTCGCATAAATGACCGGCGGTCAAGGTATTGACTACACCAACCAACGGGCCAATCCAGGAAAGAAAAGTTTGTCAAAATCGGATATTTTGCTCTCAAGTTTGTTAGAGCACATAGAGTGAACCTAAGTTGAACTACTCGGTCGTACAGTGAAGATTATGTCGATATCTCGAGTAATCTTCATCCGATTTGCATGATTTTTTTTTTGTTTGAAAGAAAATGACTATCATAAAGTGGTGATACTGAATTCGATGGTGTAAGGAAATGGGCGCCAGCCGCCATTTTGAATATTAGTGTTTTTTTGGCCATTTCCACGCAGCTTATCCGAGTTCGGGTCGGGCTACACCTAAGTTAGGCATTCGGGATCGAAGGGCTACGTGAGATAAGCACACGGGATCGTACGGGGCTCCGTCGCAGCGTTTGCTACGGTATTTTGTCGTTTCACATATATATACAAAATTTGATGGCATGCGCGCCGGGAACAACTCACAAATTTTTGACTGTTCAATACATTCATGTATACGGAACTCTCTAATATGCAGGGACACGAGCGACATAACGACAGACACCCGTAGCGTAATTACTCCAAGATAATAGCAACAACATCCTTTTGTGGAAGAACGAATTACTAATAAATTTTGACGATATCCCACATTACATTATACTATTTAAATCAACAACCAAGTCTGATACGAAAAAAAATCGATTCAAGTTTTCATGATATTTGGCTCTCAAAAATTACAATCTCAAATTCTCTGTATATGTTGTCAAACGAAAACATAAAAATACATAAACAGAGAAAAAGAGAGTCCCACTATGTTTTGTTACCCTGTGTTGTCAACAAAAAGAATAAAACGTTCGGTATATATTTTTCGAATAAACAATGTTATTTTGTTATGCAATCAAAAGTTGCACTTCAAATTGAAATCATTGATTGCTGGAGAGGCTACCGGTGGATTCGATTCAGTAAAGTGCTCACTTACCGACAACTGAGTATTCAATTATTATTCGTATTGAATGAATAGAGAGCATTAATTTATCATCACTTCCACTTACATTTCGTTCATTAGCGTAATATTAATTTCATTCATCACTTTTCCTATAATTAATGAAATTATTACCTTCGTATCGTACCATTTTATGTATTAATTTATGTAGAGTATATTATGGCAATAGTAGATTACTTACCAGTACCACTGGGACAAAAATGATGGAACTGGTACTCTAAGTTTGTCAAATTGAGGCGGAGCTGTCTGTGAACTGTCTAACTTAAAGTAAATCGAAACCTTGAAACCTATTTTATCGCTCAAGTGGAACCAGGGGTATGGAAAAAAGTAATACCTAAATCACGGGCTGGATCAAAGTTGTTTGCATTCATCAGCGAAACTAAACAACCAAAAGTAATTGGAAACGTAAGGGGGATGGGACCCGTACGAGTAGTATAGTGTAAGTAAGCACTATGGGCACAAGTGCGAAAATATTCGCACTTTATTTTGGAGAAAACTGTTCAACACATATTTTGTGTTTGATAAGCTATATGTCAACGGAAGCAACACTATGTTCCGCAAATATTTTGTAGAAGGAAGCATTCCTCTGTTCTGCAAACAGTTCGTGACTCGGTTGGTATGTCTTCTTGACCAAAAGTTCTTTGATCAGAATCCGATTCAACTATCGAAAAAGCTTTTGGCACACTGTGCCATTAGTCACTTTATAATACTTTGGCTATTGGCACAGTGTGCGCATAGCGATAGTATAATAAAGCGACACACAATAAAGCACAATGTGCCAATAGCCAAAGTATTATAAAGTAACTATTGGCACAGTGTGCCAATATCACCAATCTTCAACTATCTCTTTGGGTTTCGTTTTTTCATTTATTGTGCGAATAGTCAAATAAAGGCTAATCGCACGAAGTGCTAACACCAATTCATACAATAAGTGCGCTTCAGATTAAACGTCCATTTAAAATTCAAATGATTTTGGCGCACTTATGGCGTGAGTTTCGACAAAAGTTCAATTTGAGAATTTTAGAAAACACAAAACAGTTCTACTGCTTTACGGCCATCACTTCCTTTCAAACAAGAAAAAGTTTACGAAAATTGGATGAAATTTACTTGGTAATTCACACGAGTTGCGGTATCAAATCGGGCGAAAATGGAGTTTTCACAAGTCATCATATTGCCAAAAATTTATGGATTAATTTGCACACTTGAAACTTTGTCGATTTTTTTAAATTTGCGTGTGACGGTTAATTTCAAACCAATTTTGTTGGCTTTTATAAGGAGAAAAAATCATTCATAATTTGTAAATCATAGTTGCAGTGCTTCGGAAGTTTAACAACGAAAATATAAACTCAAAATTAATAATTATCAGTCAAGGAAGGGATGTGACCCCCTAAAAAAGTTGGACCTATAACGGTGTACCGAGGATCTCCTCACTAGATGAATCGACGAGATGACGAGTAAATAGTGAGAATACGAGAAATGTAGACGATGAAATAAGAAATTGGTTACAAACCGTTTCGGCTAGTGAGGCAGTGAGTAGCCCCGCGTGATTTCCAACCTTATATATTTTGTTCAGAAAAAAGTTGAAAGTAAGGTATAAAGAAGTATTCAAGTACTTTTTAAAATATTTTTCAACGAAGAAAGTGATTTTATTATCCTTTGGAAATAAAAGATTAAGAGTGAATTTGCGAAAACTTCGACCAAGTAAAATTTAACGGTTATTCGATTCCGATGACCTCTTTTGAAAGGCCACATTTTTCTGAATAAAACGGAGTACTAGGATTTTGTTATAGTTGTTTAATTTTGGACGTAGAGCTCTGTGAAAAATTCCTTCTCAAAGACCCTCGAAAATCGACCTGTCTTCCGAAGCCTATAAAAATTTATACCAGCGGTGGTTCGGGAAACTGACTATATCACCTTATAGAACAACATTTCTAGTTTCTTTCAATATATAATTTGTTTTGGTTAAGCCCTGCTGCAAAAATTTATAGCTTCATGAAAAAGTGTATGCAAAAATCGTGCAGGCCCGGGAACTTTGGGCTCATATCACATGCTGTTATCGCGAGTTATTGACGATTTTCGAGGGTCTTTGGGAAGGAATTTTTCACAGAGCTCTACGTCCAAAATTAAACATCTATAACAAAATCCTAGTACTACGTTTTTCTCAGAAAATGTATGGAAATGGGAAACTCATTTTTTGCACAAAATGTATGAAAATGGGAGACTCATTTTTTGCACAAAATGTATGAAAATGGGAGACTCATTTTTTTGCACAAAATGTATGGAAATGTGAGACTCATTTCTTGCACAAAATGTATGGAAATGGGAAACTCATTTTTTGCACAAAATGTATGGAAATGGGAGACTCATTTTTTGCACAAAATGTATGGAAATGGGAGACTCATTTTTTGCACAAAATGTATGGAAATTGGAAACTCATTTTTTGCACAAAATGTATGGAAATTGAAGACTCA
>JANTFA010101669.1:0-14046 GCA_026413405.1 Phytosciara flavipes | reverse complement strand
AAATTTTGGTCGGATACCTTGGATACCGGGAAATTTTGACTTGGTTACCGGGAAGAAAACATTATTTCCATGCCCGAACGAGGACACCGCTCGTTTATCACAACACAGGCGCACTTTTTTTTCCCCGATTCTCATTCATTAAAAATATTTTTCTTTTCTTTTCGTTCGGCTTTTTTGTTTCTTTTTTTAAATAAAATATTATTTCAATTTAGTTTTGTTGTTAATCATATACGAAATGTGTGATCGGGCTGACTTTCCCCATCGGGGCCGTATAATTAAAATTCATTTATTCATATTTTTGAAATATCATAATTTTAAGACGACGTGATATTGATTGTATATCAACTTTTTGATCTGTTCGATTTAAATTTTACGTAAATGTATACTTCGCCTCGTATAATTAACAACAAATTAATTTATTGAATTAAATATATGTAACGCTGAACGATAACGATGTAATTATTGAGTTAATTGTCTTTGCCATGTGCATAATATACTTATTAGCTTAACGTCAAGCTTTCATTTGCTACAGAATATGAAATCAGACGCAACATTGTTGGTAATTCAAAATTACTGAAACTTTTTTTTTGCCAGAGCTTGTGATTTATCTGAGTGTCGTAATTACTAAGATTCTTTGACAGTTGAATCAACCAAATTTACGAAACAAAATAATTTCGCTCTCAAGTTGAGGTGTGTATACTTTGAAGTAGTGAAATCTGGTCCGAGCTTCTTTCGGACGGGCTTCCAACAAAAACATAAGGGGTTCCCTTATGAGTAGTCACGGTATATATAGCTAGGTGTCTATAGTAGGCATAAACCTTTCAACTGCTCTACAACACTGCATCTTCATACCATTCCATTCATACTCATCCCTTCCTAAAATCACATCAATTTCGATATTTCCCTACGAAGTCTGATTTAAAAATTGAATTCCGAAAAATAAAGTTAAATTTACGCCAAATATGTGCGAGAACACTAAAACATCCAAAAATCCGAAGAAGTTAAATATACTTAGAAGCCTTGTATCGAAGATGAAATACGAGGTCAACATCTTCTCAGATTTTTGCCATTAGGCGAGATAAATCGGTGTACGCAGTCGCCTCGTATGGTCTAGGCTGCCTACGTATTTAAAATTTTAGAACAAAAAACGTGTGAAATTTTGGCATGTAATCTAGGTAGTCAAAACAGACTACGTATATCGATTCATCTCGCCTAATGTCAAAAATCTGAAAAGATGTTGACCTCGAATTTCTTCTTCGATGCAAGGCTTCTAAGTATATTTAACTTCGTTGCAAAAATCCGTTGCAACGAAAACACCTATTCCTGATTTCTAAGAAATTTCCAATACAATCACATTGGGACAATGTAGAATTGGATTCCCTATAAGATGTCTTAAAGGGCGAAACACACAGCTCACAAAAAGATTACGAATGGGAGGCTCTAAGCATCTGATTTAACACCATGTTGAAATATCCCGGTTGTGGAGTCAAATGAGGATCACTGAATTGATAGACAATCTAGTAGTTCACATGTTAAATGACACATTTGTTCAATTTCGATCGTCAAACAAGGAGGTGCTGAAGAGTTAAATTTTTTGTCTTAAATTTAATCTTCCATAATCTGGGCGTTCTGTATTTTGTGGCCAGAATCAATTCATTTTGTTAGGAATATTATTTACGTCCTGGTGCTTGAATGACAACGTTCGAGAGTTTTCTGGACGGGCCGAATAGTAATTGATTCATAGAATGAAGCGTAACCAGGGAAACTAAGTTAAATGAATTTGAATATTGATTGTTGATTTTCCTCGATTTTGATAAAAAAAATGTCGTTACTTAAGTAGTTCTCGTTACACAATACCTCACACATGCTTATATCCATCCAGAGAGATGATATTGCGGCTTGAAAACATAGACACATGATATTGCTGTTGGGAAGCCCCGGTTTATGTACGATGTTTTCATTCAACAGAATTTTTGCTTCTTCTTCTTCTACCATTCTCTTTCGTACTTGCGACAGTTTGCCGCCAGGTCGAATGGTAGTGTGGTTGCACAGCCGCAATATCATCTCTCTGTATGTTTTCGGCGGCTAACAAAATTGATATAATGTTGGTTCAATCTGTGCATTTTGAAGGCATACCGTTGAACAAATTTTTTTTAAAAAGTAACGTCCTGAGTCGAAAAAGTTGAAGATCCAATTGTCCCTCGGAAACTCACCAAAATATACACAAATTCACTCTCTAATTCACACGTTTGTTTTCCATTTTGGTAATAGAATTCTTCAGTTTGAAACAAAATCTTCGATAATGTCACATCATGGTAACATAATAGCACCAGCTGTTTTTTTTTCTCTTCAAAACCATTTTCTATACAGCAACTGTTCAACTATCGCCAGAGCTTACGTTTAATCGCAAAATTTTGTGTTTCTAATTTTTCTTAGTTCCTTTAAATTTGACGGTTTAATTACAATGACAACAAATGAATAGTGATCAACTGAAAAAACAATTCGAAATGTGTGTCTCGTTCCGTTTATTTACTTTATTTAGAAAAAAAAATATTAAGAGCAATCCGCATAGACTCAGGTGAATGTAAGTGTGGAGGTTGTCATTTCAATAGGAAAAAGAATAGTTGATGTGTCAAGGGCTAAGAGCATACCTCCGTCTTATGATAACTTGATATGTTGACTTTCTAAGAAATTCGAAATAAACACTGGTTGAACTGAGTAAAATACAAGCGGACAGTAAAATGGAATAAAGAAACTGAAACAGCACCATTTGGTTATTGTTGATTTGCCATTCCCTACCAGCTGGTCTCTTTGGATTTGCATACATCGGTTTGTAAATTGATGGTCCTGTTGCAGCTGTGCCTCGTTATGAAAATTAGTTTACTACAGAAGACACCTGAGACTATTTTGAGAAGATTCTTAAAATTATTCCCTGGTAGCCACTGCCAACTAAAGGAAGTGAAATTAGAGTTCTATCACCCCCTTAGAATCACTAATAACTCGACAAGTATGCATTTTTTTCAGTTAATGGTGAGTTACATCCACCCTAATGGGTTGGTAGGACACACTACTGCTAATATGTAAGGCTGAATGTTTTCAATTTGGTATTGCCGATTTGGTTCTTGGTAACGTTAATTGGGAACTTTGACCGATAGGAATGGTGAGAATTCGAAACGTGTCGGAACAGTCCCAGGTTTGGTTAAGTAAAGGTAACTTAGATACATAAGTTACTTGTTTGCATATGTAAAAACAAAGAAGCTGATAAGTGTCGAACAAACAGGTAATCTTATTGTGTTAATATATTGAAACGAGCAAAAATTTAGTAGTTAGTCCGACCGCATGCTCGTGCCACGGCGGTTGTTGTTAGTTATTTCTGTATCGTACTCGTACAGTAATATATAAGTGCAAACGAAACGAGAAGCGGCCCAGCGCTGCTGACGGTACCAATCAAAGGTCAACTAAACCTTCAGATAAGGTGTAAAGTTACCTCTCTGAGGGAACGTTATGAGAACAGAATAGAGCAGTGATTACGTACTGGCTTTCCATCGAGAATGTCCGGGCTCAAACCCAGGTGTGAACAAATTCTGTGAAGGATTTTTCTTCAACGTATATCATGAAAGTAACGTTCCTAAGCAACACTCAAGCTTCAAAAATGAGTATTTGAGGTAGAAATGCCCCAATGAACCGTATATGGAGAACTATGGCGTCACCCATACATTCGATGCAAAATGTGTAAGGAGCGTCTAAGCGTCAAAAATTAGACAAACTCCACACCAATCGAAATAAAATCCTTCAGTTGAAGGTGAGATTCGGAATACACGTGAAGCATGTGGACCCTAGTGCGGTTAATTCACACTAGCTGGCAGTTACTCCGTGTAACGGCATTCGAAACAGTCACTTTACAGTGCTGCTCCCGACTAACAATGTCATTGGAATTATTATTATTACCTCTCTGAGTGATACGGTCAGCTAGAACGGATCAAGGTGTAACTATGAGCTCGGCTTATGGTTATAACTTTTAAAGAATGGTCATAAATGGGACCTGAGCTAGTTCCCAGTTTGTCGAGTTGAGTTTGAGTCTGAGATCTCATGATTATGTCATGGTGTTAGTATGAAACAAAAAAAATGGAGTAAAATGCGTTCATCGAATGACTAAAATCCACTTGAAGTTTGATGTAAACAAAAATATGAATTTGTGTATGACATAACAGTGATAAAATTCTAGTTGAGCACATCACATTTTTGTAATTATTTCAACTCAAATTTCAAGTATATCCAGAGTAGTGAAATGGAAATAAGGAAATAACTGTTGTGTATGATGAAGAAACATTTTATAATTTTAGTTCAAAGAATTATTATACACCAGCCCATAATGCAACTCTACTCAAAATAACTTTGTAACAAAATTTTGTTTATTTACATTACAAACAAGCGACAAAAGCACAGTTGTTAAAATTTAACAGTTTTCATCTTTCTATAAAATATAATAATTTGAAATATAAGTTAACGTTTTCCATTATTATTTACATTTAAAACTCTTCTTTTTTTTCTACAAGCACGCATCAGCATTCCAATCGTTGATTACGTATAGAAGACACATATCAGATGTGTACTAAGACAATTTATGTTAAAAAAATTTTTCTTCTTCTTTTTTTCAAATTTTATTTTATCAAATATTATGTCTTATTGCTACACCAATTCAAATAAGAAGTTTGAAGAAGAAAAAAATGTCTAAACTTTTCGGTTATTTACTTATAAATTCTCATCTTCAAATATAATAATAAAAAGCCAACATTACATTGTCACACTGTACAATTAAAAATTCGGTTTTTTCTTCTTCTTCATTTTAAACTGATAAAACAACAATCCATTAAATTTCATATTTTTTTTCCTCTGTCATCTTTTTTATTAATTTAAAAAAAAATTGTTTTTTTCTTTAATATTTAAATAGCTTGTTTTATTTAAACGAAGAAGAAGAAGAAGAAGAAAAATTATTTATATTAAAGAAAATAAAAATGAAGAAGAAGAAATAATAATAAAAAAAATGAAACGACACAACAGAATATGTGAGCAAACAGCAACGAAAAATTCCTTAAGCGGATGTTAAATAATAAAATAAATTGTAAACCAAGCAAAGCGGTTTTATTTTCGTCTGTATATTTTATTATTTTATATTATAAAAATTTATTATATGCGATATAATATATTTATTTAGTTAGGCATACATTAATTCTCCTTATTTTTCTGTGTTTTGAGGCCCGTACAGCGAATATGGGGGTCTTACTTGTCAATTACTATACGTTCATCATACGACCCATTCGACTAACTGAGTTGCTTCTTATGGTTACCTAGAGTTTTCAATTCAGCGAACAAAAAGTTTTGTCTTAGAATAGGTAGGTGCTAGCCCCTGACAGTTCTGTTTCTCATAAATAGAGTAAATTTAACCACTTCTATTTTAATTAAATAGTCCGGTCTCAGCCGCCCGAAAAGGGGTGTTTTCGCCATTGACTTGTTAAAAGTGATTTCATTAACTCTAATGGTAGTTTGTGATCAGAAAAGAAAATTTCACTATGTTGTCAAGCTGTGTTCACCTCAAAATTTCCCTAATTTTTCAGGTGCTCACTAATTTTTCGTTGAAAACTCAATTCATTTTACAAATTTCGATGAATTTCTGGCGACTAAAGGCTTTATCAATGAGTTTCATCACAGAAAACGTTAGTTTTCGATGTATCTAATGTAAATTCATGAAAAAATTGACAAAACTTGCCATTTAATTTTTACATTTTTCTCTTGTATTTGTGGTACATTTCACAAAAATCGTGTATTTCTCACTAGAGAACTCATTTTTGCCGCCATCTTGACATTGTACGAGAATTTTGCATTTTTCCTCAAATCAGACATAGATCAGAGAATCTATATTCAAAATTTCGTCAAAATTGGTTGAAAAATGGATTTTAATCAAATCAAAAAGATTTTTGACCTGAGCCTGAAAATCGAAAAATCCATTTTTCAACCGATTTCTCCAGTTAAGTAATAAAATTTTTAAATAAAAAAGGCATGATTATAAAGAAACGTTATAAATCCATTGCTAAATGTGTCGGTTTTCAAATTCACGTTCGTGTACAGTCAATTTAGAATTGATTTGTTCCTCACTTTGTGTCAGCTGTTAAAATGAAACAAGATTCATGTGCGATAAAATACGTCCATGCGACCTTGCACAACAGGTGGCGTAAGTTGCAAGTATCATCCAAGGGAAAAGGGGATAGCTATACACCAATACTTCACTTTATGCTACTATGTTTAACACCTAGAGTTATATGTAGATAACACACGACGTGCCACATTAGCGACTTATAAGAAAAACGTAATTCGGCTTGTCTTCAAATAGGATGATGATATGTGTCAGTTGAACCTTCCTCATGATTGAAAAAAAAACGATTGTCAGTCCATTTGAAAGCTACAGTTAGAGAAATATAACTTTCGACATATTCAACGCTGTCGTCGTATCTCTAATTCTCTCTGCCATTTGAAATAGCATGCAAAATGAGAGAATACTTAGAAACGACGACAACGTTAAATATGTCGAAAGTTATATTTCTCGAACTGTATTCGAATGAGTCAAATTTCATTTATCTTAAAATTCGCTACTTGTGCCTGACGGTTAGGATTATCATTTGGTAACAAGTAACTGTTGCGAATAAATCACTCGTACGGGTCTCATCTTAGATTTTTTTTCTCTCTTAAATATTATATTATTTAAGTATGGTTGGTAATCGTAATGCTGTATAGAGAAGAGAAAACGCGCGTATGTGCCCCGATGCTAATGGCAAAAGAGAAGTAACGCGTCGTATAAATACATTTTTATTTTGTTTTTGTTTGATATGTATGTTTCGTTTCACATATCTATAGGCATAATGATGCATGTATGTACAGACACACACACATCATATAAATTATATTTCTACATTCATAAAAATATAAAAAAAATGTAATTTATATAAAAAAAGTAAAATATTTATTTATCGCTTAAAATTGTATTTAATGAGTCAAGGCTTTTTTCGTGTTAAAAGTTTTTTTTAATGCTTTTAAAAATAAAAATTAAATATTTTTCTCAAAATGTGTTTCTCCTCCGTATAATACATAAAATAAATAATAAATATTAACAAATATAGACGAGGAAAAAAAAACTAAAACGAAACCTCAACATTTTTCAGTAATCGGTTATTAAATAAAAATAATTTCAAATTGATTTCGTCTAATTCAGACAACAGGGAATGAAAAAAAAACCTTTGAAAAACCAGAGACTCTCTCGGCATTATAATATATTACGATACGATAATGAACATTAAAAACTAAGCTGTGTGGTTTCTTGTTTTTATGTTTTTATTACTTCTTTTTTTTTTCAAATATAATTAAGAGTGTTGTTGCTTTCCTATACACAATAAAACATATGGACGATTCCATTTCACAGTGAGAACTTTTCAATTTAAAAAAATTGGGAACGAACGAAACTGCGTCCCATCCAATGACATAATAGACATAGACTGGCCTTTCCATACTGAAGCAAACATCAGAAAATTCTCTACTTTCCGTTTTAACGTCAAAATAAAGCACCTATGCCGTAATCGTTCCTGTTATGCGATATGTAGTTACTCAATGATGGATTTTGTTAGTAATTTTGAAGTGAAAACATAACAAGGTGTGTCTCAAACCGATTTAATTTAAAAAAATTGCATATTGGTTTTCTCAACGGATTTGGCTTTTTTGAGTCATCAGAAACGACATTCGTTCGAAGGGGTGGCGGAGCGTGCGCTTTTTAAAATAATGGACAAAAACCGTAATTTAAGGGCCACCTTCGACGATTTTGTATGAGATGCGTGAAGATGATGACAATCAATTCCTTCCAATTAGCTTTCTAATGATTGAATATTATTTGTGGAATCAAAACCAACATTTTTTTGTATGAAGACATCATTGGAAAGTGTGATAGATTTCGAGATAACCGAGGTTGAAGTTAGTGATTTTCAAGAGAAATCGCCGGAACTCGCTACTTCCACCGGCAGTTATCTCAAAATCTATCACACTTTCAAATGATTCAAAAAAATTTTTGTCTTGGGTCTATAAATGATTTCCATTCACTGGATACCTGATTAGAAGAAATTGATTTTCATTATTTTCCCGCATTCTATTAAAAATCGTCGAAAATGGCCCTTAAATTATGGTTTTTATCCATTATTTTAAAAACCGCACGCTCCGCCACGCTACTCTCCGAACAAAAGTTGTTGCTGATGAGTCATCAGCGATGACCCAAAGAAGCAGAATCCGCTGAGGAACGCTTTCTCAGAAAGCCAATATGCAAATTTTTCCAATGAGATTGGCTTAAAACACACCGTGATTAGGAAAGATGCTCTGATTTATCAGTTTGTGATGACCACTTTTTAAGCCACGAAACACAGAACTCTTGATCTTTTTTCTCTCCCGTAGGAAAGATGCTACACTTCATCGTATCGTTTATGTTATTGAACCAATTGCCCGAAATTAAAAAACTTTTCAGAAACGGTGTAGTCATCTGTTATCAACAACGATGAGCGTATAACTCGATGGCGTTCGATTATATACTCACAACTTTATGTTGTAACAAATGAAGTAAAAGACCTTGAATCAAACGAAAAGGAATACTTTAAACGAACGAAGTACAAGATGTCCGAATATATAATTGTGATGCGTCGGTCGTTTGGTCGTTTCAAAAGCTGTGAAGCAAAAAGCTAGCTAGTTATGAAATAGAAAAAGTGTTCTCGAAGAAGGACTAATGACTAATGCTTCAAGTAGGCTTTTTATTTTACCGCTGTTTTTTTGTAAAATTGAAAACAGCTTGACTTAGCATGGAATCGCCCATATATGTTCCAAATTGTAGTTTGAACTGGTTTTCGTTCGAAATAGAAATTGATCTTATTGCAGGATATGATCGTCAGTTGCCAAACTCGTACTATGATCAAAGAACATTCGAAGGATTTACATCTTTTCATCGTATCACCGATTGTACAAAATTATTGTTTAATTAAAAAATTCTTTTCACTATCATTCAATTATCAAGGGAAATAGTATGATGCCATATCGCTGGAACGGTTAAAAGATGAAATTGTAATTGCAAAGTTCGATTCTTCAATTCGTCAAATATGCACATGAGGCAAAACAGATTTCGGTTGGTTAAACGAAGGTTTCATTTATGTATGACGAACGAGGATGTTTTATCAATGAAAACACATTTTCCATTTCTGACGTGTGAGTGTGTTCAACATTAAGTTCGTTGGATTCTTTTTGTATTATTCTTTGAATATGCCATGAATCTTTCACAGTCAAAATTTGGGAACTGAAAATTCAGTACATCGAGCGGTTAAATTTTTTCTCCCGTTGGGATTGAACAAAAAAAGGTTCCGTTGTAATGTGATTATGGAGAAGGTTGTCGACAAAACAACAATTCAATTCGGTTACTATAATTCAATTTAAATATGAAGAAAGGTAGGAATCATGTATGAAATGCGTGTTGACATGCGTTGATGTCATAACCGGAAAAGTTATTCTGCATAATTTAAAGTGTATTGCAGTTAAATTAGACTTATACAGTGAAATTGAAATGTGCAAACTAGTCAGTTTATTTTTGTTATTTGTGAGAAAGCAAGACGACTAAATTGGTTTGGCCATGATTAAAATGGTATTGGAACGACCAATTCTTTCGTGAGGGTGAGGGGTTTCATAATTTTACAATCTGTTCATCCGTTTTTGAACAATCTCGACTTTACACATGTAATAGTAGACTACTGTATGAGGAGAGTAATTTGCTATATCAAGATGAGTAAAAGACGAGGGCTTCAGTCACCACCCAATTATTTCCTTCTCTAACGTCAATATACCTGCCGCATTGTATTAAAAGGACTCAAAATAGCATGTAAAAAGGAAAGTAGGTCCCTTGACTGAAAACAGTTTTAATAAATATTTTAATTGGCAAACACACTGAACTGTCACTGAGAAGGCTCGAGTTCGATTCCCGGTGCTGACATAGTGAACATTTTTCTCTATACACTATGGTCACTGTACGACGTCCACCCAAGATTCTGAAAATTGAGTAGCCGGTGTGGAGCGACGAAAATGTAACAGGAATAATGTTCGAATTCGACGTCAGAAGCATATATACATGCCAAAACGGTGACTGGATAGAAGTCTTGATGTCATGCAATCAATTTGATGGGGGGAAAACGCTGGCACATTCTCAATAGTTCTCCATAGATGGCGCAGCGTTTGACATTTAAAATATGAGAGAGAACATGATGTGATAATGATGGCAATTCAATGGATCGCACCGCTGAGGCTTTTCGAACCTGTTACGATATAACATTCTGACTTAGGCATTTTAGGCAAAAGGTATGGTAATAGAAAGAATCGTAAACGTGAGTGAAATTTTATTCGGCTTCACTACATTTTTTTTCATTTGGCCAGAAATGTACCATCATGGCTTCGTAATAACAAATCGATTTGAAGAGTGTCTTGGCCAAAAAAATCGTCACTGAGGTTTACGATTTTTAGAAGTGTTGGATATTGGATATCAAAAATTAGTAGTGGCTTACGGTTAAGAATAATAAAGAGGTGATTTCCTGGTCTATAGACCCTTGACTACAGTCAAGGGAATTACATTGTTTCACTGGAGTAAAAAAATTTCCCGCAAATGTTTCCGTTGTAGAAATGAACTTGTTCTGCAAACGCTTCACACCAACTGCAAAATCTTAAGTATTAGAAATGTTTCTTGCAATAGCCAAATGTGTACTATACATAACAGTGTGTCAGAGTTCTTGTTCTTGAGGAGTTCGTATTTTACAGAAGAAAACATTTTTTTAAGAAAATATATTTAACCTAATTGCAGGTAGAGGTAAAACTAACCCTGTGTCTAATGTTAAAATTTGTTATTAGGTCGAGCTAATTAGGTTTTAAGCGAAAACTTTCATTTAATCGTGTGCATTAAAAACGATTATGTACAGTAAGAGACGATGATCGTAGTAGAAAACGAAAAAAATTTATTAAATTCACTGAAACTTGTTAAAAATTTTCAATTTAAAATATCTCTAAATGAAGAGTCAAAAACAAAACAAGAAAATAAATTACGTTCGGCAATAATTTGTTAAAAAAGTTTTTTTTCTTCTTTCGTTTTTATAATTATCTTTCGCATCGCGCAGTTATTACAATATTTGTACGACATTACGAACTCTTGAAAGAAAAAATAAATTTTTTTCTTTCATTTAATTAATTTAATTTAATTTATTTGACATTGAACATTTATTTAAAAATAATATCTCTCTGGGTGTATGTGTGTGTGTGTGCAGCATGTATCTATACATCGCTGTACGTACATACGAAAGTATAATAATAATAAATAATATCAAAAGAGAAATAAAATAAGAAGACAAAAAAACCCATATTTCGTTTGTTAAGTTTAAATTGAATATCTTACGATTGAGATTGAGAATATGATTGTTCTCTTTCATACTTGTAATGTTTTGCATTATATTTTTAATGTTATGTTGTGTTGTTTGAACATTTTCTTGCTTGGTTTTTTTTCTACGTTGTTGTTATTGAGCTCGGGTTTTGTTATTATTAAATAAAATATTTTTATGTGTTCTGAGTTCTGTCGCTGAATTTGTTTTATTGCTTCAATTATAAAACTCTATATATTTCAATTAAGTTTTGAACGAGTTTCGTTTAATTGACAACGGAACTGTAATTCTTTTTATCATCAACAAAGGTTTGTGATTCACCAAATTTCAATAGCCGTAAGTTCATCATCTTCGATATCGATAGTTCCTGTGACATGGATTCTAATGTTATAGCCGAGCGTCATCAAACGCATGAAGTTGAAGGAGACACCTTTACCCGAGTGAAAATAAAAGTCTCAAAAGTCAAAAAACAGACGTCTCACGTCTCAAAAGACAATAGAATTGAGAACATGAGACGTCTGTTTTTTTACTTTTGAGACTTTCATTTTCACCCGGGTAAGGTTGACAAATTGCGAACATTCAAAATTATGAATTTTAGACCACCTTCCCCCATGGTCTATTACTTCATTTCATCAATGCATTTTGAAAATATTTATTTCAATTTTTAAATCTTTTACTTCAATTGTGCGGGCACGTAATTCGCTATACTCATAAGAACAAATTATCAGCAGTTTTCATTTATTTGTGGTCCAATTTTGACCAATTAAATCACTGGGCGACCGCATAGTTTTATTCGACATCAAAGACAACGATGAACAGGACCTCTGTTGAGCGTGAGTAATTTGTGAATGGCTCCTTGACACACTGAAGTTTAATTTGATTTTTCGGATATCAAGTAATTTTGGTATTTTGATTATCAAGAAAGAAACGTGTGTCCGTCTAAGTCCAAGGCAAGAGCTACAAACCCACTATTCAAAACCAAAGTTTAGAAGCAGTGACGTAAGATTATTTTGTGTAACTGCTTTGGACAACTAACTCGCGAATTGATGCCCGAGCGAAGTGAGAGTTGTTCTTTCTCTGTTTCCAATTTAAATTTCCTAACAAATAGGAATACACTAAATGTATGAACATGTGGTCAGTGCTCACCAATCCTTTGATATTAAGAGTGAATTTGCGAAAACTTCGACCAGTCGAAATATATGTAGAAAAACTCAACCTCTACACTCAAAGTTGAACAGCTTTTGTAAACAGAAACAAACTCATTTGATATTTTGGGATGTGATACTCCTTATAAAGGCCTACAAGCTGGACATTCCACATTTTAATAATGTTAAAACATTTGACGAGTTTTCAGGAAAGATCCGAGTAATTCTGGTATTTCGGTCATTTCTAACGAATGTCCAACGAACCCGTAAGATTTTCAAGAAGTTATGTAGCCCACTGCC
Organism: Phytosciara flavipes; assembly: GCA_026413405.1. Classification (NCBI taxonomy): domain Eukaryota; kingdom Metazoa; phylum Arthropoda; class Insecta; order Diptera; family Sciaridae; genus Phytosciara; species Phytosciara flavipes. Next base: position 1,118 of record JANTFA010101669.1, on the reverse strand, counting down.
CACTTCTGTCAAAGTATATTTGGTATGGAAAATATATTAAGAGCGTCTCCACCACTGAACAGAAATTTGAGCCTACATCGGTGCGCTTCGTATTTTATTTTCGATGATATCTTTTATCAAAGTCCTTTTTTTAAAATAAGGAACTATTGCTTTCCGTAAAAATGTGTTAGTTTTCAGTGAAAAATAGTTTTGTTTGTGCCAGCTTGGCCAGCGCTGAGAAAATTGAGCAGATTACCGAAAAATTTCAAATCTGAAAGCTAATACATTTTTACGAAGAATAATGGTTCCACATTTTTGAAAAAGTACTTTGATAAAATGATATCTTAGACAATAAAATACGAAACGCCCCGATGTAGGCTAAAATTTCTATTCGGTGGTGATGGCTCTTAAGGGTTCATTCACTAATTTTGAATCCTCCACAGGATGGAGTACGCTTCATACATTTTTGAAGTTTTCTTCATAAACTTTGGCGTGTAAGGCGATAGGAGGAGTTTGAAATTCAAATGACCGTAATAATGTCTCAGAATCTAGTATAAAACACAACATTCAATCAGTGCGTTCTTTCACGGTTGACCCTAAGTATTTCAGCTTCAACTTGTTCAGAGTACCACCTTACACTGTTCGGCCTGCATTATTATCACACTACATATTGTTTGTGATAAACAATATTCTAAATGTACAAAAATAAACATTTTATTGAAAAACTATTCAGTCAACAAATTATTATTTACGAAAGAAGAGAAAAAAAGTTTTTTATTTTGTTTTATTGTTGCAAAAGGTCATTGGTGTTTTTTGTTTAAGCTTTCCAGCTTATGCAAATTCCGTATAACATTGCAGAATGTAATTTCAGTGTTGTTGCCTTGCTCATTTTATTATTTTTTTCGTGTGATTTAATTTAATATGCAAATGAAACATTTTATTAATAAAATATTTAGCTTCGACTTACTACACACACACACACGTTTTAACATAATGTTTATCTTGTGTTCTTTAACACTAAAAATTTATTTCAGAAAATAACGAAAAAAAACAATAATTTATCATAACCTACTGACTGTAGACCACAATATTGTATTGTAGAATATCTTGTATAATCTAATTGTTAAATTGAGATAATA
>JANTFA010101558.1:0-14046 GCA_026413405.1 Phytosciara flavipes | reverse complement strand
TGTTTTCACAACTCAGTGACGAAATAAGAAACTTTCATCGAATTTGTTTTTGTGAGAAAAACGTTGCATGCAACCCGGTGGCATAAATGATTATTTAGGCTCACGATACGAATTGTCAAACTCGGCCCACGGTCTTGATTGACATTCTATTCATCTACTGCCAAAAAGTGGACTCATCAATCGGTTGCATGAATAACTACTAATTAGCCAAATATTCTTAGAATGTCAACGTGAGCAATAATGAATTAGAAAACTAAACGAAATTTATTGTTGTTCAAGTGTTTGAAATGAGCATTTGGTTAACAAAATAGTTACGCAGAATGCTCGGTAGTTTGTCAGTGGGTTCTGGAAAATTAGTTCAAGCTCACCCGGAAAGACCACACCACAGGGTCCTATACGAATATGCACGGTCAAGGACAAGTGTGCTTTGAAACAAAGGTATAGATTTCTTCTTAACGTGTTTCTCTGATTTTTCTCATTTATCATTTGAAATAAGACGGGAGATGAGAACAGCTTAAATACGAAAGTGGCACTTTTTACCGTACTCCGAGGAGGTCTTGCCAATCAGATAATCAGCAGAACCACCACTTTTCATGCAAAAATTTGACCACGTCATACAAAAACTTATCTGCGGTGAGATCTTTTTTGTATGCGAAAGGTGTGACACCATTTATACATAAAAAATGACGAATATCACGACCCCCCGTATACAGCCTCACTTTTAGCGTGTTACAAGCAAAAGCAAAAAAATCTTCCGTACTTACAAAGATCAAACCCATCAATTAAACCAAACTATTCATTCTGTGCGAGAATTGATATGAGTTACTTTCGAATGGCAGATCAGGAAGCTTGTCTCCCGAACTAACGCATCATGAAGTCGTTCTAACTATTATAGATTTCAGACACCACTATCAGACTAACATTCATACAATCGACTTAGACCAACGCACTATAGACAGATTTGAAATCAGGTGCGGGGCCGAAAATAAGTGACTTTTTTGCCGTTTATTTCTTTCGCTCTGGTGTCTGTTTATAGAACTTTGAACTTTATATTGAGCGTAAGGTTGGTGTGAAAGCTCAACTTGACGAAAATTATTTCATTTTTGTCAAGTTGAGCTTTCACACAAACCTTACGCAACGCGATTTGCATCGCGCTCAGTGAAATTGATGTTTTAGACTTGTGAGAGGAGTTTGAAATTGTCATAACCAATAAAATACTTATGAAGCTCATTGTAAATGATATGGTGCACTGCCCGAACCGAATCGTAGTTGAATTTTCCTACAGATACACAATGCACTACAATAACTCAGTAGACTTCAAACCGTTGACCGATGTTGAGTGACTGCCAATCTTTAATAATTTGTATTGTCAATGTGTCATCACGACATGATGATGATATAAAGTTCTCCCCCATTTCATTTCTCACACGAAGAAATTAGGTTATTTAAGCAGTAAAACGAAAATCCATGTGAATCATCATCAATTCTACCGAAAAAAAGTTTGATTTTAACTTCATAGCCACAAGAGCCACAAGGTTAAGGCCACAATTATTCCATTAACTTTTAATTTCGATTAGCTATTCAGTTTCAGGACAATTGAATATTATATTTGTTCAGTGAATCAAGGTAACAAAAGTTCAAATGTGTGTCTTCCGACTAATTCGTTTTCAGACAATATACGTTTGTTTCTTATAAACAACGTTATAATGTCCCCAAAAGAAATTAGTAAATTGCCGAATCACCTGCCGACAAATGTGTTTCATTCTAGTTTAGTAATAAATGATTAGCCGCTGATGACTGTCAATTTCTACATAACCAAAATATTAATTATTTTTAAGAAAGGAATTGGTTCTGATTTCGAGAAATGGAAACATTTTCAAAAAAGTTTGTTTCAATAGGCCGAAACAATAGTAGATTACGTATTGGTTTGGAGATTCTAATTTTGACAAGTGTGGCGTTTGCAGCCCGAGCCGAAGACGACCACACAACTAAAAATTGCAATCTTCAAACCAGTAGGTGAGGTGTGGGAAATGAAGATTACCGCAAATGACATCAGGAAATGAAGGAATCATGTCATGTGATGCAACGAGTAAAGGGGTCATGCAAGAATGATGGAGGTAGAGCACACATTTGCGTTTACAAAATGAATCTTTGATATGCTGTCAGCACTGAAAAAAGTGGACGTCATTCTTGCATGACGCCAAAGTGGTTGCAGTCACATCGAAGTGCAGAATACTTTCAATAGATCAAAATATCATTCATTTCGTGGTAAATTCAAAGCTGGGAAAATGTTTACTCAATTCATTCAACAAGAAAAGCTTAGACTTTGTACTCTATACTGCGGTCGATCAGCACGCTAACTTGACGCAGGTATTTTTAATAGAGCTCTAGAAGCTTTCAAATTATTGTTACCATTCCTTAACAATACTGGCAAAGCGGCGTTGCGATATTTTTGTCATACAGCGCAGTATAATAGCACCGCCGAATATTTTGTGAATCAAAGTAGAAAATTACATTTCGGTTTTTAGTCTGAAAATCAAATCGCGATACCATCGAAATGCCCAATAAAGCAACCCAATAAAATTTATCGAACACAATAATTTCATACCATGCGTGTGAGTAAAAATGAATTTCACCGGAATATAAACGTTTAAACTAAAACCACAAAGTGTGTGTCTGTGTGCTTGGACGAACAACGGAAAGAATGATAATCTTTGCGGGAAAATTGATTTCCAATGAAAATGGGTTGGTATATTCACCATTTCTGTTAATAAGGTTGACTAGGTCACAGAGCACATGTATTACTTATTGATAGGGAGCAATTCAGTTGGTTTTGAAAATTAATACACGAGGAAAACCTGTCAGAAAAGGTCGTTTCACATTATAACTAAAAAATGAAGCGTATGATTAAAAAGCTCATATATTCGAAAATGTAAGGCACGAGTTGAGAATTCCACGTGCTTCTGACTGATAATAGTACATTGCTTACCAATAGGACAGATAACGAGCAGAGTCCCGTAAAGCGTGTACGTAACTGCTTCCAAATTGTTGATTTGCCGAGTATGAATCAGAGCTGAGCTGGTTTAGGTTTCTCCGGAATCCGAGCCCAAGAAAATACGGTAAAATTGAAACGGGTCAGGTTTTAAAGCCGATTCGAGCACCATCTCTAGCGTGAATGTATACCACTCGTCAAAACAACACTTTGAAAGCAGGCGTAACTCAATGTACTATTTCACTTGAAATATCACATAGATATTCTGCGTAACGAAGACGATTTTACTGTCTGTAAGCATCAATTATGTCAAAACAAAATGACATAGGCGACAGATATAATTGCGCCGTTGCAAAAGAAAGTGCTGCATAATGTATGGTGGAGTACGCTTTCAGTCAAGGATAATGGATTGAAATATTTACCAAGTACAAAAATCAATGGAAAAAATTTTTGATAGCGGAACGTGCGTTATGTGATTAAACGGCCTGAATAAATGATGTCGCTATCGGCAACATTAGCAAACAGTTAGGCAATAACTATTTCCACTGTGAAATAACGAGCTTGCGGTTCAAGGCATGAAAATAAAATAGATGTCACCACTTGAGGTCCATTGGTAAATTTGAGTCTTTGAAGCTTCTTGCGTTTCGCGGGGGTTAGTGGGTTTATAGACGCAGATTGGCATTCATCTAAAGTTTATCGTTGACTGAAAGTCAGAGTCTAACGATCTAGTTCACTTCACTAGTTCATGTACCTACCGGCTAAATTTGATAAATGTTTAGACCCATTTCAAGCTAGGAAAATCCAATGCAGAAAAGTTTATTAAAATCGGTACAGTGGATTACGAGCTAATGGCCTGAGTTCAGTTAGGGACCCAATTTCATCCGATCTTCGTAAACCATTTTTGTGTTTGACAAATAATGTAAACTGTGAAGCGGTGGAATAGTTTTTGGTGACCTAAGAAAATGGCCGCAAGCCGCCATTTCGGGCTTCGCTTTAATGTTTTTTGCACATATCTCGGGTAAATCTCACCTAATTTTGGTGGAATCTTTTCAGAGTTTAATTCCTAAGTTAGACATTGTACGAAACTTTTGAAGCAAGGGATGAGTTTCAATTGAATGATCGAAAGATGCAGTGTTGCAGAGTAGTCTTAAGATGTGTGCATTTTATGGACAAAACCATCTATATGTCGTATACACTACTCGTACGGGTCCTCACTATGCTTTTTTTTGCTCGTTGTACCGAGGCCTACCTAATTTACTTAATTTATATAAAATACCTTTCTGCCTCACCTTGTGCCATTGATTCTGTTATGATATATCATTAAGTAAAAGACACCAATCGAAAGGATAACAGTAGAAAATGACGAACACCATGTGTCTCGTTAAATTAACCGGTACTAATCACGCCAACAACATACCAACTATACATTTGTATAATATACGACCACACCGGTCCGATGGTTGGGAAATAATTAGTTCTGGAACAACATTGACGATTGTTTTTAAACGGAACGAAACCCCCACAATTCTACCACCACTACTACCGGCCATACCATTATCATTTATGATTTGTGATTTTCAATCAATAGTAATTCATTTTTCATAGGTTATTCAAGAGACGGATTAGGTGAATATACAAGTAAGTGCTGGGTTCGGACACGCTACAGAACTAAATTACAGGTTATATGGTAAACAAATTGACGGTCGGTGGTGATTTGACGGAAACAGACGAACATCTGTTTGTACGTTAGGACATGTTTTTAATGGGATATAAGGGCTGGAATAAAGATTTCGAAATGTAGAGGAAAGCACAAGTGTTTTAACTAATGATGGCGTTTCAAAGCTTATCATTACTCAACACAAATAAACTAATTCATTACGGCGGAAATTCACACTCAGTCAAATAAATCCGTTTCCGTTGAAAAGCCGCATTTTCTAATTACCGCTTGAAATTGGGTGAAAATCTTGTACAATTTCAATTTTGTTGGCAACCCTTTGACGACTTTCTATAGAAACGTGACGTTTGATGGACGACCGCCAGTCACTGAATTCAAACGATAATGGTTCATTGCAAACTTCATACTTTATGTGGAATTCATGTGGAAACGAGCGCGAATCACATTTTTGGGGAATTTATAAAATGCAAAATATTTTCAATTTTACATTTTTCCGAAAAACTAAATGATAGCAGCCGTTTCGTTTTCAACTTTAAACCAATTTATGCACGAAAATCGAAGAAAACCTTGATTTTCGCGTTCCTAATTTCAATCAACCGTCATTTGTTGATGAAAAAATTATGTTGAATCTTGACGTTGATTCGATATCCCTGACTCAATTGTGAGTTGCTGTTACGATGTACGCTTGGAAGTTTAGACTAATTTACAAGGAAATCAGTGGGCATTGTAGGTATTATGGACGCATGTTGGCGATGACACAAGTCTCAATAGAAAAAAATCAAAAATTGATTTTTTTCGTTGAAACCTGCGACATCATACAACAAATTTTGAAAATCCGTACCTTTCGTCTCTCATCATTGAACATCTGATGTCGTCACAAAAAACCTGACGCATTTCGCTTCTGAACGCACAAAATTTACAAACTAAAAATCTACCAATGCCCTTCAAAATTTTGATACTTTTTTTGACTCCTCAACCTCGTTACAAAAGTAGATTGAACGTGCTGACGATCGGTTTTCTGAATGGATTGTCGATAGATCCAAGGTTTTTTACAACAGGTTAAGACATTCCTAAGACAAGCCTTAAGACATTCACGAAGACGGGTGGCACACAAAATTGAGAACGCACTGACTACAGATTGTGTGCAAAGTCAACTTGAAGAAAATAATTTTTTTTTGTTGAGTTGAATCGTCATACAAAATTTCCTAAGCACAGATGTCTCCACTAGAAAATTTGGGGTCCACCGCCTTCGTGATCATCTCAGATCTCTGTTGTAAACAACCTTGGATAGATCAAGTTTTCGAACTTGAGTGTGGTCCTCGTCATTTCGTGCAGAAGGAAAATGAAGTTGTCGTGTTGCTTTGTCATCAAAGAACATCCTACGGTCGATTCCGTAAAAAAAAATTCGAAAATTAAGAAAGAGTGACAACGCATTGGAGTCCACTGGCGCCTTAGAAAGGGCTTGTTTTCCCTAATTCTTGTTGTTCTGTCATCAGAACACCTCCCGATTGGTTCCATAAAAAACGCGAAAATTAGAAAAAGTGTCAAAACTTTGGAGTGCCCTGGCGCCTAATTGTTCTTGTTTTGTTATCAGGGAACCTCCCCAATCCGAGCTTTTAGCATGAAGTGCAATTCAGCCACCTATTTAGTACACAAAATCAGTTCTCTTCTAAGTCAATGAAGGAGCCACGAGGAAATCGGTATGCCACCACCTTCGTGATCAACTGAGAGGAGCCTTAACCTGTTTTTTCAAAACCTTGGGAAAATTCACTTTGGAATGATTATAGTGAAGAAAAACGCGCCAAATTTAAAATGTGCATTTATAATGTCCGGTTCGAAAACGACGAGTATCCGGAGGCTCAATACAAATTTGTCTTATGGTCAAATTCATTGAAACCAAATTAAAACAGTTGAACAATACACATTTAAAATGCCTCATTGAATGAATTATTGACCGATAAATGGAAGTTTTGATATGCAGACACAGCCTAACATTATTTTCTAGAGTGCATACGTACTCAGCTGTATTATGCAATTATTAGAAACTATACCACGCCATGGCTGATGGCAATCATGGTATACTATGTCTGATCCATACACCGTACAAACAACAATATAGCCTTACCTGATGGGTTTTTTGTTGTTGTTCGTATGCAGAAACTACTGATTCATAATTCATATTTTTCATAAAGCAGTCGAGTAATAAATGAATGTGAGATTCCGGTAATTCTATTACTCAACATTTTGTTAGAAGAAAGAAGAATGATGTGCATTGTACACACATGCAACACGTACACACGTAAGGTTGGATACACCTGTTGATTGTCTATATCAATTTTTTTTGTATAACACGAATTTGTAAATAGATTTTTGGTATAACGCGGTTGTCAATCAACTTTTGAGGCTGAGAGACGTTCTGCAACATTTCAATAACAACAATTATCACTCACCGACTACGTTCAATGGAGCAATAATTGTATTTCCTGGACTTCCTGAAACTTTTTCCGCCACATAAAAGACTCAACTCCCTGATGAGTGGAAAAGTCCGTTGAAAATTTTTCATCAAAACAATGTTTACAATTAGAAAAAAGGACGAAATGATCGTCACATCGTATTTAGTTCATGGAACACAACAGTTTGTCATTTTCATATTTTGAGGAAACTTCACTTTATCATCAAAATGTTACACGCATTTTAAAAGGAAAAACTAGAATCACTTTCACTCGACATGTAAATAAAAACACACATTCACCATTTTTGTTTACAGTCACAATGTACACACATATTCACAATGACATCTTTGAAATATCGAGAGGTGGTCGTGGTGAAAGTATGCAGCCAGCATATGTTTTGACTTTCGGTTTTAAATAAAAGCCGGGAAAGAATTGAAACTGCAAGAAGAGAGACATTTCAATTTCCGATCGTACTCGTAACATTGTGTCGATGGTCGTCGTCGGATTTGACGACCAGATTTGTAGATTTTTGGTAGAGGCTAAAGCTTTAAGACTCCATTTTAGATTATCAATTGAATGGCCAAGTAGGTCTATGTCGTAGGCTAGTTTACCTTGGAGAAAATGACTTACTGTAATAAATTCTCTTGTATTTGCAAATGTTAATTGCCTGGAAAATCAGCAGGTTATGGGCCGTGGACACGGAAGGAGTAAAGAATCAAATAATAATTTTAATACGGAGATAAAACTGGCGATGATGGTATTAGATATGGCAATCGCATAGGCCATAGGGTTGCAATATCGAACAACAATCCAGCGCTAACACAAAATTGGAACGAACGTCGTGTGACGTTTTGCAAATTGTATGATGTGAAACGCGACTTGACGTAATGTTTCATGCAAACAGAATAAGTTTGAATTTACGCCGTAAGTGTGCCACAAATTCAAAAATGTATGTCTAGGTTTTCTGAAGCAGCTTTAAGTCGTTTTGATACAAGTAGTATGCGTCGAAATATATTTTTTGGTTCACTTTTCCATAGACTCGTTCACTAAAAATTCAAATTTTGGGCACACTTACGGCGTCAATTCATTTCTTGAACAAATTGTTCATTAGTGTGCCACTACTTGGCGTTAGAATTCAACAGAATAAAAATGATTCATCGGACTATTTGAAATCGTTGATTCAATGGGACGGATAAACTAGACAATTTCTTTGTCGTAGAGGTGATTTAGTATCGACAACTTATTTCGGCAAATTCCTGAACTGCGAAAGCTTTTAACATTAGATTCTCAGAATAGTTCGCATCTGTGTACAAAGTGAGAATCCTCTTCGTTGACATGTTCTTGGTGTCTGTTCACATTATGAACTGAAGCAAATTCTGTGTAGTAGTTTGTTAACAATCTTGAGCCCGATGATTTTTCAGTAATCAGAAGGTGAACACTTTGTCCTTCGAAATTTCATATGCAGAATCATTAGTTACTGGCCTTGTGGCTCATTTCCGTATGGCCATGTTTTCTTCACTTTTCAAACTGTTTTCAAAATAGGTCTAAAAAGTAGAGGTGACGCAGGTGTCCAAAATAACTGATATCGCTGGAGGTGACGTATCCTGACCCTGATCGCAAAAGTCTTACAATTTGTGTCGATTTGTGTCGCAAGTGGCTGTTGTTTCGGTTTTATTGTTTCACAGGGAGTTGCCTCACATTTTCTCATTCAAAGGCGCTTGATTGACCCTTCTACCCACAGCTCGACTGTAAAATATTCTACAGCCGCAACCGCCGGACTAAAAAAATTGCCTCCACTTTCGATAAAACCGAAGTAAAATTTTATTTTATCCAAATAAATCCACAAACATTTTATTGTATAAATTGTTCAAAATAAATCAGCTTAACGATAAAAGGTCCTTTGTCTGTGAACGGTGTAGGAGGCACTTCGTATACACGGGTCTACTACATCTCTATACTGAAATTATACGAATTCATTCGTTTCCTCAAAAATCTGCATTGGATTGGGACACGGTAGTGTTGAGTAAACACTGCCGTGGTTGGGATATACTACGTCACTCCGACATTTCTTGTGACATATTTGACGTAGCACACAGATTCAAAAGTAGCATAACAATGAATGGAAGGTCATCAGTCGAAGTCGAAGGGTTTACATGTCGATCTCTTTCGTCTGTGTTTCGTTGTGCAATTAGATTCGTGATTCTGTTTAATTTCTTGCCGGTTTCACTACATCCGGTTGTGTAATCAAATCGTGAAATCATTTCGCTCGTGACTGACTTTTTCTCTGTGGAAGTACATGCCCTCTGTGCTTCAAGACTCCATTCCATTACAATGATCATTTGCTATTACTCAAAGTTTATGTTCAATTACATGCATACGATTCCGAATTCCGATGCTACTCTCAGAAGTGCCTCCACTCATGTCACAAAGCACACAAATTCACCAACACTGTACCACACCTCAATAGCTAACGTATTACTAGAAAATATTTACAACTCACTGCACCTTCATTCAAAATCAGAGTCACTGTCAATGATCTTTCGTAGCTTCGTTCTCGTTTCTAGTATCTCATCTTCGTCATAAGTGTACTGACGTCTAGTTGCTGCTCTAGCGCTACGACGAGTGCGACCTAAAAAAAATCATGAGAAATTGATTTGAATTTTACATGTTTTGCGTTCGTCATCCGATCAATTCACCTTCGGCTTGAATGATTAGATTCGGATCCAAATCTTCGATTTCCCTTTTGGTCAAATAATCAACTTTCAACTGTCTGCACTTTGCTATCGTCGGCTCACCCTCCAATCCCTTTTCACGCAACAAATCCAACATTTTATCGGCTCGCTCTGAATTCGATTTGCAACCTAAAATGAATTTTAGGGTACTGTGAAACGTCCTACTATGGACACTGTGTCAAATTCACTCACCTTCCCACAATCGGTTCAGTTTGACTTTCTTCAGACCGGCTGCATTCAAGTATGACTTCATTATCTGAATGGACTGATCATTGCTCGGGCTAAGCGAACTGTCAGCTTTAGCTTTCGGTCTTGCACGGGCTTTTGCCCTATTCGTCGATTGTTTTCTCGCATTGGTGTGCAACTGTACCGATTGTTTTGGTACCGGTCGTCCTCGCGATGCCTGTGACAAGAATCGATTCATTGAATTACATTTGGCAGCTTCCGCTGCTTTTGTATTCCGTTTATCGTTATCGGAATCTGAGTCGCCAAACGCATGCAGCACATGTAATGGAACATCGACATCGCCAAAATAAACGGAATTCGGAATATCCCGTGATTTATCGTAAAAACGATCGCGCTTCCGACCATCTTGTCGTTGTATTTGTTGCAAATTCGGTTGTCTTTGAATGGGTCGAACTGGAAGACTTGCTTTGGAGTGGTATAACTGAGACGGCTGTTTAACTATGGTGAATGTTGCAGGTTTCCTGCGTGCCCTTGAATTTTGATATTCATCATCCGAATCGCTTGACGACGTCCCAGAAACCGATCCAGATGTGGACGAAATTCTACAACAAAATCGAGTGAGCTATGCACCAATCAAAATGTGTTCTCAACTTATACCGCCGGTTGTCGATGAAGTTTACTCTTCCTGTTGATCCACTACCTCCACGACCTTTGTTTGTTGGCCTGGCCACAGTTGAAACAGTTTTTACTACTCGCGTTGTGGGTTGTGCTACTCTTCCTCGCGCTGTGGATTTAGGTTTTGGTCGCGACCTGAAATGTTATTTTCCTCAGCTTCTTTTGTTCATACAAAATGTCATCTGTACATACCTTCTCTTGCTGTTATGGTCTGGTGTTCCAAAGTAAATTTCGTTCGGAATGAATTCATCCTCAGATTCGCTAGTTGATGATGCCGAGAATGGCGGCAAATCGGTATTCGCATAGTTACTTTCCATTTCTTTCCTGTTTTGGTGATTGGTGCTGTCTGTACTGTTTCCGGAATCGCACAGTCCGCCAGTTTCATTTTCTATCGGGTCCACACACTCCTCTTTCAGCGCGGACACAGTTTCCGATGTTTGGTTTTCTACTCCTCGTGAACTTTCACCGGAAAAATTGTGATCAGAGGAACATTGCGGCACGACCGGTGTATTGTCGTCTTTGGACTCTGATTTTATGGTACTTTCATCAATGCTATTAACATCTGAAGATTCGTTTTGAATTGAATTTTCGGTTTTGTCGAAGTCATTTGCATCATTCAATAAAATGCTGCTTCCAGCTAGTGCATCGCTGTCGTTCTCGTCGTTTTCGTTATCGTCCATTGTGTCCGGGAGTCCGATATCGTCAACGTCTACACTGTATGGCAATGGTTCTTCATCGTCGTCACTGTCAATGACTCGACTTTTCTTCTTCTTCTTCGATGGAATGACAACAGCGTTCCGAAGCAATTCCCGTGTTTGTATTTCCTTCAACTTTTGGGTGCTATACTTTTTAGACTTCGGTCCAGGCTTTTCATTTTGTATCAGATGTTCAATGTCTTCTTCGCCCTCAATGTCGGTCAATTGATTTTCTTCGACCGTTGGAGATTGCAACAGACGTTCTCGTTCCGCATCAACTTCCAAATCACTGTCATCATTCACCAAAACAATTCGTCGCCGCTCTTTGCGTGGCTTTCTCAAAACTGTATCCAAAATGTATTCATCGTTTTCCACTTCGGTCGTACCATCGGAATGCTCAATGTCACTGCAATCTTCATTCGAGTCTCGCTCGTTGGAGAAATTATCATCTCCATCATTGGATGCGTCATCTTCAATATCATCGTTCTGTTCGAGTTCATCGTCATCCGCGTTACTATCACTCATAGGTATATCATTCGTATGTGATTCAACAACCGGCAAATCATCATTCGATTCGTAATGTTCCTGTTGCACACACGATTGTGCACCCTCGTTCTCTGTACTAGTCCTTGTCGAATTGCTTCCATTGGAATTCACTGGTGGAGGATCGTCCGATGGGTCTACACTGCCACTGTGTTGTGTTGTTTCGCTTCTTTCGTGAGAATCAACTGGATCAACCGCAACGGATTGGTCTTCATTCATTGGAATTGTGGTTTCGTTTATCGGCGCGAAGGGAGTACTGCTGTGTCCATTTTCCGGAAGGCAAACGACATTATCTCGCTCGTCAGTCACTACATGACCGTTATTTGCAACTGGCAATATTTCTCCCGATTGACTAATTCCAGTTTCACTCTCTTCCAGAGCCGGAGGATTTACATTTTCTTCGATTCCGGACCGTTCACGGTTTTCATTCTCTGTTTCCAATAACAAATTGTTTGCATTGATAACGCTGTCTACTGAACATTTTTCGTGGTATTGACTGTCGTTTTGTTTGCTGTGACACAAATCGTTAACAACGGAAACGTGCACATCTAATTGTTGATCTGACGACATGAGGAACTTTTAATGTATATCGGTGTCTAGTATAGAACAAGCTTACTCGAAAGCACATAATATTCGTCAAGAAATACTAATATTCACTTCTAACCACCAAGGACAACCATTATCACAACATAAACACAATTTAGAAATATGTTATGGAACACAGCAGCTCGAGTCTCAAAAGATTGATGCGATTAGAATGCTTCAGAACAGCAATTGATTGTTTAGAATGTCGAATATTGAAATTAATTACGAAAATATTTTGATTTAGTTGTTCCCTCTAGTTAAAGGTATGTATTATAATATGGAGCTCATTCCGAGATAGTGAACTGTCATACTGACAGCGCATAACCCAATTTCCAACCAAAATTCCCAACAGAAAAATTCTATTCAAAGTTGCTGTGGATTCAAAGTAATGGGTTTTTTTGAATTTGAAGAGTTTCCATTACTTGGAGTGAAAGCACAAAATTTTAATGTGTGCGTGAGTTTGTATGCCGTGAGAATTAATTTTGCATAAATATTTCGTCGAGAAAAACAAAAAACGAAAACAGCAAAGAGAGCGAGAGGGTTAACTCTGCCTTCGTCTGGCGGTAGTGGTTTGAAGAATGTTCGCTCCAAGATGCTACTTGAGGTTCGGGGATAAAATGCTGTCAAGTAGAAACGATCTATCATTAAACAAGGAGGCACAATCCATTCAAAACAAGTCACATACGAGTAAACGGTCCTTTTCATTGCTAGGACTGTTTCCAAGTTAAGTTGAAGGAGAAAGCTATAAAAGAGTGGTTTACGGCAGTTTTCAACGTTGTAAAAAATCCGAATCGCAGGCTGATACAACTTCTTTGTTAAACAATTTTGAAGTCGAGTTTGTTTTATGAAAATCACAAACCCACTTTAAGAGACGTGACCTGAATGATGCTGAAATTGTAGTCTACATTTCTGAGTTTTTCAATTTATTTTCAATGGCCCACATTTTTAGACCCATGCTTGCCTTTTGTGGTTGCCTAGAGGTGCCAAATCAGCAATCCAGCTCGTAAAGTCGATTACTCGGCCGAGTGAAGGTGGAGTTCTATGTCGATATCCCGAGTAAATTTCATCCGATAATGACGACCGCAACGCGGTGTTGGTGTCGGCAGTGGCCTAAGAATATGGCTGACAGCCGCCAATTTAGATTTTAATGTTTTTTGAAGTTTTTAGAGTGAATTCCATCCGATTTCTGTAAAGTTTTGTTTGTTTGAATGGTAATAAAAACCGTGATGCGGTAGAATTGTTTTCGGTGAACTAAGGAAATGGCCGCCAGAAAATGGCTTCAGTGTTTTTCGCCCATATCTAGAGTAAATTCAACTTGATTTTGGTTGATTTTCAGAGTTTTATTTTCGAATTAGACTTCGTATGGAACTATCAAAATTGTTGCAAGCAATTTTAACAATGAATGAGTCTTAAGAGCGTACACCACTACGTTGATATTAGAGAGATTGCGCAAATGACATATAATTATATGTCGACATATAAATTGCAATTTATAAGTTATAAGTTTTCA